>CM076572.1:428679711-428844923 GCA_034641835.2 Pinus albicaulis
TGTATGTTCAGAAACCCGAATTTGATTTGGTTCACTCTGAATTGATTTTCCACCCATATATTCACTTGTTGTTTCTCAGGAGAATATGCGGAAGCTGCATATAGAGATTTAGCCAACAATTTTGTAGAAAAATAGAAAGATGTAACAATGATCACAATATAACATATGTGAATAAATTTACTATAATGATTAGTCAATATTTTTAAATGTGTTGGCATCATGTCATGCATGTGAATTTTCACTTTCCCCTAATGACAAGAAAGGTCGTCCTCGACCATTAGTGATATGTCAAACCAACGGTGCATTAAATGCATTTACTTACCATAATGGGAGATGGTTAAATCAGGTAAGTTCACGTGGTGTAGTGATGAGGTGTATCAACGCTGACATATGAATATCATTTGCGACGTTTGAAGCATAGAAATATAATTCATGGGAAAAACAATGTGCGCCATAAGATTACCTTTTGAAGAGACTATATAAGATATTAGCAAGGTCCTTTTATAACGAAACAATATTCATTCTTGATATATATGGATATATTTATATTCATATAGTGTTTGAATTACCACCTCAGTTAGTATAATATATTTCCATAGTAGTTGTGGTTATTTCTCCTTTATTTATTGAATAGGGAAAGTCAGAATCACTAAGTATAGATATGGTGATTCCAAATATACTTCAATATCACAAGTAGAGCCTCTGCTTCCAGTAGGCTTCCATAGCCTCGATAGGGTTTCCTTTTAACCTCTTGATATGTTAGTATCTCGTTCATTAAAAAAATCATCACTTTTGTTTTGAGAAATTTTCCCAAAAGATCATTGTTCTGGTGTGGTGACCAGTTAGTAACAATTCCATTCACCAGATCTTAGCAAAGTGAACAAACTAGCTCGTGATGAGACCTATTGTCCTTTGACCGTCATGTCAAAGGTTATTACCCTGGCTTGGTGACCATAATGGGAATGCCACTATGTTAAGTCTTATGAACATGGTAGGTCGGCTCGTAATGAGACCTCCTATTCTTTTGAGAGAAAACATCTAATTTTATAATTTTTTGTACCTATATATGTTTTTTTAATGTAAAATTAGTGAATGAGGTGGCTCATCAATTCCTTAAGAGTTAAGGATGGTGTAAGAAGCCTTATGAAAAGTTTTCCATTTTAAGTTGTGATTTTATTTCCACAAGTTTATGTTTGAAGGAAATCATCAGTCCATATGGAGAAAAGAAAGCTACTTTGGTGGTAATTGAAATAATAGGTCATGAGCAATTTATGTTATTTGTAATATCAAGATTGCTAGAATTTTTATTTTGATAGCATTCACCAATCAAATAAGATGTTCTCCATAAGGTAATGTTTAGAGTAATAGAATACTTGTCACCATGATAATAAAAGAATGCTTCGAAACAACAAAGAAAAAAACACAGTTATAAAGGAATAGTAGCTATAAAAAAAGGAACAACAACCATGTCCAAAAATAATGGAAGTTGTTATGACAAGTAATAGTAGTTGTGACGAAGAGAAACAACAACTGTGAAAAAAGAAAAGCAGAAGCAATGGAACAACAATCATAACCATAGGAAAAACAGTTGTGACTTCATGAATTAAGGGTGATGAAATAGTGGGTTGTATTGAAGGGAACGACAGATGTACCCAAAGGAACAATGGCCATAATAAAAAAATTCGACCGTGGTTAAGGGAAAATTAGTTGTAATAAAGGGAACATCAAACCATGTGAAAGATAACATCGGCCGTGACCAAAGGGACAACAGTGGAGAGGAAAATTGTACTAAGGGGACGACAGTTGTGCCCCAAGGAACAACAACTGTGATTAAAAGAAATAGTGGTTGTGCCTTAATGGAACAATGAGTTGCACACAAGAGATCAACGACTATCCCCAAAGGAGTCGTCCCTTGGTTTCTTATGACCAAATGTAAAAGAAAAACTAATAAAATTCCACACAAAAATATATTCATTATGTACAATACACAAATACTTCTTTTGAAATTTCAAGGAAATGTAGTTGTTGGGTTACCTCACTACTTAGCTACAACATGAAAATTAGAATCCTTAATTATCTCATGATAAAAATACTCCTTTGTGAGTGGTTGACCTAAAAGACATAACCGATGTTTGCTTTCCCAAAAAGAGGTACCATACCCGTCAATGGTAGTTAGGGTCATTGTACCATTATCTTGAACTTCGGAAATTTCATAAGGTCTAAACCATCTCGTCTAAAGTTTTCCTAGAAACTCTTGAAATCTGGAATCATACAACAATGCCCAGTCACCTTTCTGAAACATATTCTTTTTAATGAGACGATAATTCCACTTGGCCCTCTCTTGTTGGATACCAATTTTGTGTTTCACAACCAATAGGCATGATTCATCCAATTTATTTAGCTACTGCAAGCGTTTCTTATGTGCTCCTATGAAGTCCAATCCAAATTCTTATGCGCTTTTAAGAGTCTTTATTCCAAACTCAATTGGAAAAATACGTTCTTTTCCGAAAACCAGATGATACGGTAAGTGGCCAGTAGTATTGTTCCATGTCGTTTGGTAAGCCCATAAGGCTTATGGAAGTTTAGTTTCCCAATTATGACAGTTTGTGGATATTGTATTCATTGAAATTGTCTCTAGGAATTTATTAGTGTTCTCTACTTGTTTTTTTTCCTGGGGGTGATATGGAGAAGTAATTTTGTGCTTAATGTGATAATTTTGGAGGGTGGCTGAAATATTATGAGCAATAAATTGTGATCCCCCATCTGTTATTACTTCTCTTGGTAATCTGTATCACATGAAAAGTTAAAATAATAAGTTGATAACTGCTTCTTCCATGGCTTTTGTAAGGGCTACTACTTCCACCCACTTAGTCACATAGTATGTGCAGAAAAGGATGTATGCTTTTTGGTTTGATGGTGGATTAAAAGGACCCACGAAGTCTAATTCCCATATCTCAATGGTTCTATCACTAATTTTGGTTGTAGAGGAATTTCATCTGCTTGCCCAGGATGACCCATTCCATGGAAATTATCACAGCTCTGGATATATTTTTTAGCGTCCTTAAATATCGTGGGCCAGTAATAGCCCATTTGTAGTACCTTATGTCCATTTCTATGATCAAAATGCACACCGTAGGGATCATCATGGCAAGCTTTCAAAATATCACAGGTTTCATCTTCTTTGATGCACTTGCAAATTTTAAAATGAGAGCCCATGTGGAGGAGATATCTTCCTATCCAGGAAAATCAAGCATTGCATTGAACAATCAATTTCATCTCCCGTGGTGACAAATGTGCTGGAATTTTTCCTATTGCCAAGTAATTCGACCCATCAGCATACCAAGGTGTCTTTATTGTCATAGAAAAAAAATTTCATCTGAGAATTGATCATCCATAGGTGATGGGTCAATTATTTAGGTACTAGGGACAATAAATATGCAATGAGGTTTTCCTTTCTTGGATGACCCTTAATGGTAATATCAGACTCTTGCAATAACAACAACCAGCGAGTCACCCGACCATTAGTAATAGGTTTGTTACCTAAATATCTAATAGAAGAATGATTAGTGTACATAAAAACTATATATCCTGCTATATAATGTCGGAATTTATTGATAGCATATATAACAACTAAAAATTCCTTCTCCGTCATTGTGTAATTTAGTTCGGCCAATTTGAGATTTTTACTGATATAGTAAAAGGTGTATGGTTTCTTGTCTTCCTCTTGTCCAAGGACAACACCTACTGTTATGTCTAATGTGTTCGAGGAGATATGGAAAGGCGTATTCCAATTCCGTCCTCTCAATACCAGGGTTGTTGAAACCAACTTCTTAAGATCTACAAAAGTGAAATCAGATTTGTCATTCCATTCATACTCAGCATCATGTTATGAAACCAGCTCCAAAAATAGAAGAAAAGAGAGATCAACACCTTATAAATAAGCCACTTCGAGGGGGCAACCTCCAATACATTACATAAATGAACAATTCTTGGATGATACAAATGAAAAAACCTCCTTTCTATATATAGGAGTCCATGGGGCCACAATGTAATTTTCGTTGACCTAACAATAATAATGTAAGGGCACAATAATAACAATATGGGGGTTACAGGGGTACAACAATAAAAATAAGGGGGTTACACTATCAACAATAAGGGACTATACTAGTAATATAGGGACCTAACATGCTTCTCTCTTTCAAAAAAGTGTTGTCCTCAACGCTTGAGTAGCTCCAGGTGCTTCTTTATAAAATTCTCATCCTCCCATGTAAAATCTTCAGTGGGTAAGTTCTTCCAATTGATGAGATACTCTGAAATTGATCGATTTCGTAGCTATTGAGTTCTTGTGTCTGTGACTGCTTCAGGTTCCAATATGGTTTTTCCTTCCTCATCAAGTTTTTTCAATAGTGTTTGAACTGGAAGTTTGTCCCCTTATAACCTTCTTTAAGCATGAAACATGGAAAACTAGATGCACTCACGAAGAAGCAGGAAGCTCCAATTTGTATGCCATAATACCAATATTTTGCAACACCTTGTAAGGACCATAGTACTTTGGTGATAATTTATTATCCTTCTTAGCTTGCTTGAGGGACATTTGTTTGTATGGTTGTAGCCGTAAAAATACCCAGTCTCCTACATCAAAACTTCTCTCGCTGCGATGTTGATCTGCCTATTATTTCATTCGATTTTGTGCCAAATTCAGGTTATCCTTTAAGAGTTGGAGAACTTCTTGCTGATGCTCGATGTGATCTTCCACTGCTTGAACCTTCGAATTTTCTCTTAAAGATGATGTGATGGATGGTGGATGATATCCATAAAGTGCCATAAATGGGGTCATTTTTGTTGCAATATGGAAGGAAGTGTTATACCACCATTCAACGAGAGGTAACCACTTGACCCATTGTGTTTGTTTATCAGATACAAAACAACGAAGATATCCTTCCAAAAATTTATTTACTATCTCAGTTTGACCATGGGATTGAGGATGATAAGATGAGCTATGAGCTAATTGAGTACCCAAACAAGAAAATAACTCCGTCCAAAAATTTCCAGTAAAAATGGGATCTCTGTCGCTCACAATAACCCTTGGGCTTCCATGTAGCTTTTGAATTCTGTCCATAAATGTAGTAGCAACTGTACTTGCTGTAAATGGATGAGATAATGCACAAAAGTGTGCATACTTGGTAAGTCTATCAACTACCACCATGATGACACTCTTTCCTTTGGACTTAGGTAAACCTGTGATAAAATCCATTGAAATCTCCTCCCAACGTTGACTTGGAATGGATAAGGTTGTAGAAGACCCGCGGTCTTAATTGTCTCAACTTTATTCTACTGGAAAACCAAACATTCCGCCACAAACTTTTGAATATCAGATTTAAGGCCATCCCAAAAAAATTCTTTCTTCACCCTGTGGTAAGTTTTTAAAAATCCTGAGTGTCCTCCTAAAGGAGAAGTGTGCAATTCCAAAAGAATATTTTGTTTTAGTTGGGAATTATTGCAAATATATAAGCGATCTTTGTACCATAAGGAATCATTTTTCCAACTAAATGTATCAGATGTACTAGGATCTTGCTGCAACTTTTGAATGAGTGTCCACACTTCTTTGTCCTTCTTCCATTCATCTCTTGCTTCAGTTATCCAATCTCGTTGGATAATAGAAATGGCACAAAGCAATGCTTCCACCTCTTCATTATTTCTTGAGAGTGCATCTGCAACAACATTAAGCTTTCCTTTTTTGTAGATTATTTCAAAGTCATAACCCAACATCTTTGTGACCCATTTTTGCTGCTCTTCTAAAGATAGTATTTGTTCCAAAAAGTGTTTAAGACTATCATGATCAGTTTTTACCTTGAAGTGTCTTCCCATTAGGTAAGTTCCGCCATTTCTTTAGTTCATGTAGTATTGCTAACATTTCCTTCTCATAAATAGGTTTCTGTAAATACTTTCCTTTGATTGGACGACTTTCAAAAGCAATGGGTCTTCCTTCCTGCATTAAAACTGCACCAATTCCATTTCCTGAGGCATCACATTCCACAATAAAGGTTTTTGTGAGGTCTGGTGTAGCTAAGACCGGTGCTAGGCACATTGCCTCTTTAAGACGTTCAAAGGCCTTAGTTGCTTCAGGAGTCCATGAAAATGCATCTTTCTTCAATAATGTTGTTAGAGGTGCTGCTATTCTCCCATAATTCTTAACAAACTTGTGATAATACCCCGTTAACCCGAGAAATCCTCGCAACTGCTTTATGGTTGTGGGGACTTTCCATTCCTTAATGGCTTTAATTTTGTTAGGGTCTACTTTAACACCCTCGTGAGATACAATATGACCCAGATATTCCACCTCTTGTACTCCAAAGAAAAATTTAGATGTTTTTGCATATAATTGTTTCTCCTGCAATAGTTTGAGCACCCTGTCAACATGTTGAACATGATCCTTCCAAGACCTGCTGTAGATTAGTATATCATCAAAGAATACTAGCACAAATTTTCTAAGGAAGGGTTTGAAAATGGAATTCATCAACCCTTGAAATGTATAAGGTGCATTGGTAAGGCCAAAAGGCATGACCAAAAATTCATAATGACCCTCATGAGTTCGAAATGATTTTTTTGGAATATCTTCAGTCTTCATTCTAATTTGATGAGATCTTGAATGAAGATCCAACTTGGTAAAATAAATTGCTCCATGTAATTCATCCAATAATTCATCAATCACAGGAATGGGAAATTTATCTTTAATAGTGAGCTTATTGAGCTCCCTATAATCTGGAAACATGCGCCATGATCCATTCTTCTTGTGCACCAATACTATTGGAGCAGAGAAAGAACTTTGATTAGGTTGAATTATACTAGCCTCTAACATTTCTGCATTCATACGTTCAATTTCGCTCTTTTGGAGATAAGGATATCTGTAAGGCCTGATGTTTGGAGGCAAACTTCTTGGAATCAAATGAATAGCATGACCATGATCACGAATAGGTGGGAGTCTTTTGGGAGTTTCAAACACCTTGGAATGATTGTTCAAGACTTTTTGGAGATTTGGAGAAATAGATGATTTTTATGTTGGAACTTCTAGTGAGCATAATTGTGCAATTACACCTCATTGTTATTTCTTCAAAAGATTTGTCATGAATTAGAGCTTATTATCTCTCCTAGCTTTCCTGTGATACCCCGTAATTCGATTTCCTTTCCTTCTGAAAAAAATTTCAAGAAAAGTTCTTGAAAATTAAAAGCTACCGTCCCCAAATATTGTAACCATTGTACTCCTAATACAACATCAGCAACTCCCATTGGGATGGAAAGAATTAGAATATTCAATACATGTTCCCCCATGGCTAGCTTGATATTATGGAATTTTCCAGAGCAATTTATAGTTCCTCCATTTGCAACCATCACTTGACATTCTGGTGCTGGGTATAGGAAACAATTCAATTCCTTGGCTACCTTACAATGAATAAAATTATGGGTACTACCCGAATCAATCAACACTATACCTTTTTCTTCTTGATATGTCCTTCTATCTTGAGAGTTTTAGGAGTGGTAATTCCTACCAATGCATTACACGATATGGTTGGACTCATTTCTTCTTCTTCTAGGGTTTGTTCCTGGTGTATATCCTCTTCTTTTGAAGTTTCTTGTTCATTTTCTTCCTCCTCTTCACAATCTATGTAAAATAATTTCTTCTCAGCACACTTATGACCTTTAGTGTATTTGATATCACAACTATAGCAAAGCCCTTTTTCTCTTTTTTCTTCCAATTGTTGTGGTGTCAACCTTGTAGGTTGTGGAAGTCTAGGAGTAGCAACACTTCCATCTCTATAGATGTGAATGGTAGGCTTCCTTGTCGCCATAATTTACATTCAATTTTTCTTTCCAACCTCAATGCCTTCTCCAATGAATCAAGTTCCCAAACGTAAACTTCATGTTGGATGTTATCCTTTCAAGTCCCTATGAAGACATCAATCTTGTGTTCCTCTGGAATATCAGTTACCCTTATATTCAATTTTTGGAAGTCCTCAATGTGCTCCACCATTGAACCTTTTTGTTTGAGATTTATCAATTGGCTAAAGAAGGTGTTGCTCTTTGCATCCTCCTAATGTGCTATCATTTCCTCCGTAAAAATTGACCAAGTGACAATTTTTTTACAGGAGAAAAGCCATTGATACCATACAAATGTATTTTTTTCTAAATGTAAAGTTGAAATGCGTACCTTTTGTGTGTTTTTCACATTATTGAGATCAAAATATTGCTCCATCTGTAGTATCCATATTACGGGATCCTTGACATCAAAATTCCTCATATCCATCTTTGGAATATGGTGGTTCTTCAATCCAACATTAGAGTTATTGAAATCACGATTAAAATTTATTTTGTTCTCATCATGAGTTTCCTCTACTATCCTTTCGTCATTAGGAATCATTTCTTGTATCAACTTTGACAAACCTTCCATGTCTTCCTTCAAACCTTCCATTTTTTCTTCCATACAATCCATTTTTTCTTCCATACCATTCTTCAAACCATCCATCATAGCTTCCACGCCTTTCTTCAAACCATCCATTTTATCTTCCACACTTTTCTTCAAAACATCCATTTCATTTTTTGTTGCTCTTTGCGAGAGCGAAATTTGGTGCACTTTCTCTTGTAATTTTGATATGTCATGTTGCATTTCTTCATCTTCATCAGCCATAGTAGAGACTTCTGAAGGCTTAATGGGTGTTGAATTATTTTTAGGAGGAATTTTAGAACCCAATAGTTATATCTATTCTACAATATGCCCTTGGAATCAATTCAAATTGATTCTTCAAACAAGACTTATGCGATTCGGAAAAAAAATACACACATTTTTCTTGATTTTGAGGAGCTCGATATTCAAATTGAATTATCTCTGTGATTTCGGATCTTAAATATCTTAAATTTGGCCCTATAGTAGCACTCTAAATTTTCTTTCAAATTCCATAGGTCTGACCTAATTTGGATTCTTCAAGACAAATTTATGCCCAATCTACCCAATAACCTAATTATGGACAGGTTCAGTAGAGTGAACTTGTACGACGTGCCACGTGTCACTGTTTCCTCCTTCATCTCTAAAATTGATACACACGAAACTACAGTCCGTGTACGTGCGACCAATTTTTACATAATTCCAATCCGACGCTCAAAGAGAGATTTGTGATGATTTTCCCACGGTAACCTCTTTGAGATGAAATTTGGGAGCCTAAAAAAACCCTAACTTCCACAGATAATATATCCGAACATATTGTGAACCAAGATCTGAAATTTGTACAAGACATTCCACAAGATTTCGGCTTCGCTCTGTAAAAATTTCAGCTTCTGAACCTTCGTAGAAAAAAATTTATAGCGCAAATTCCACGATGACATGTTTTAGGTGAAATTCAGGAGCCTAAAATAATCCTAACTTCCACAAATCATATCTCTAAAAATATTGCGAACCAAGATCTGAAATTTTGACAAGATGTTCCTCAGGATTTCGACTTCGCTTTGTAAAAATTTCAGCTTCTCAACCTTTGTAGAAAAAAAGTTATAGCGAAAAATTCCATGATGACCTATTTGGAGCAGCAAAACCCTATAATCCAAAGTTCTGATACCAAATGTTATGAAACCAGCTCCAAAATTAGAAGAAAAGAGAGATCAACGCCTTAGAAATAATCCACTTCAAGGGGGAAACCTCCAATACATTACATAAATGAGCAATTCTTGGATGATACAAATGAAAAAACCTCCTTTCTATATATAGGAGTCCATGGGGCCACAATGTAATCCTAGCCGACCTAACAATAATAATGTAAGGGCATAATAATAACAATATGGGGGTTATAGGGGTAAAAAAATAACAATAAGGGGTTACACTAACAACTATAAGGGACTATACTAGTAATATAGGGACCTAACACATCACCTATTAATAAATACAACGATGCAACTATTTTTGAGAAACGCTCTATAAATCTACGATAATATCCAACAGAGACGAGGGAACTACATACCTATGTTGGTGTACAGGGTGTTGGTAAATTAAGAATTACATCGATATTTGTGAGATCCATTTTAATTCCTGAAACATAAATACAATGTCCTAAAACTACACCTTCATTCATCATCATATTCAATTTTTCGTGGCTAAGACATAGTCTGGTAGAAATGCATATTTCAAGCACTTTTTCCAAATTCTTTAAAGCCTGGTAAAATTCATCACCATACAGAGTAAAGTCATCCATTTACATTTCAAATCATTCATTAATCAAATAAAAAAAATGCTCAAGATCGCCCTCTGAAAAGTGGTTGGAGCATTACACAACTCGAAAGGTAAAACTATACATGCAAATGTTCCCCATGGGAAGGTAAATGTGGTTTTATCTTGATCTTTGGGAGCGATCTGGATTTGATTATAACCACCGAAACCATCTAGGAAGGAAAATAACTTCTTCCCAGTGAGAGTGTCAAGGACTTGGTCTATAAATGGAAGGGGGGAATGGTCTTTCTAGGTAGCCTTATTGAGTTCTCTATAGCCTACACAAATTCTCTTGTTCCCATTTTTCTTGGGGATGACAACTAATGGATAAAACCACTAGCTGCTTGAAACGGGGTATATAAAATTAACATCCAACAATTTTTGTAATTTTTGTTTTACTATGTCCTTGAGATGAGGATTTAATCTTCTCTAGGGATGCTGAATAGCGCAGACATATTTTTCTAAATAGATATGATGTGTACATAATTACGAGTATGTTAGTGTCTGTTAGTCCTGTCAGTCGCCATTGATCAAATTTTACTCTTTAAATTTGTTGATAGGGTTCTAGGTTAAATTTGTGTAGTTTCAAATAGGTTTTCAAATAAAAATTTGATCATTGGTTAGTATGTCTAGGAATGTTACTGCTCCTATCATCCCATGGTCAAAAATGTCATCTTGGTCATGCCATCACTCATTATTATGAGTCATCAATAATGTGTCTTGATCACCATTTCAGTCATCATCTCATGGTCATTCATACTTCAAGGTTCAAAGGTCCAAATCACCAGTTTATAAATCCATTAGGTGTCATTATTAGGTCAAGTCATCAAAAAGGTCATAAAAGAGTCATGACATCACCTAGGTCATCATTATGGGAGTATTAAATAGGGAAAGTGCTAAAAAATTATTTCCAAAGTACATTTCATTATCTATAAAGATGTAACTATGCATACTAAAGTTTAAAGTTTCATTACATTAGCTAAACAAGTCATTTTGCAAAAAGACAAAGTGGTGTCACATCACCACCCTAGGGAAAAATCAACCTCTAGCCTATAAAAATACCAAAAAAGCACATAATTTTCTCATTGCTCTCTGATAAGACATCTCTCCACTAGAAAAGTGCATTTCAGCCCTCAGAGCAACCAAATTCCTCCTTGAAAACTTGAATTCTCCTCCTACACTACGCTTTTCCCTCCTACGCTATGCTTTTGGCATCCATTGTTGTTTGTTCAAATTGGAGGTAAAGCACTCATCTACAAGCTTTCATTTCAGCAATCCATGGTTTCTAGTACCTTTTGGAAAATTAATTATGAGTTGGCATTCTTCTTTTGCATCAGTCTTCTCAAAATTTTAGTGGATTTCCCTCTTCTAGGATTTTCACTACATTTTTCATTTCCATGTGAATTTGATCCAAATCAATGTTTAAACCCTAATTTTCCTACTCCCCTACACTCATCTACACCCTTCATATTTCCATAAACACTTCCCTCACCTATTCCCCTTCATCTCCTACATTTACTTACAAACCCTAGCGTAGACTGCCCCATTAACAGTTTCCTAGGCCTGGGACTATGTTTTTTCTATTTTCATACCTTCCCCTCATTTTTTTTAAGCATTCTCACTTCCCTACACTCCGTAACATATACCCTTATCCCCTAAAAATTTTCCATAAATTAAAACACTCCCTAATCCCTTCATCCCTTTCCTTGAACACCATAGTCCCTTATCTCTTGTTTTCACAGTCCTACCCTCTCCCTTTCCTTCCCACTCAACTAGGGTTTCACATCATGGAAACTGGAAACAATGACACTGAGAAGAAAAAGTATAATAAGGGTGGGCAAGTGTCCAGGTATGATCCATCATAGGTCAAATAGATCATAGCATCACCTTTCATTAGGAAAGCTTTTGAGGATGTGGGTTGTTTTAGTTTTCGTGAAAAGATTCAACAAGAAGGTTACCATGCTTAATTGACAAGCTTGTTTTCCACCGCCTTTAAAAAAGACAAATCCAGCATTGCAGGGGTTGACGTTAACATTACAGCATATGCCATTTCCATAGCTACATGTATTCCAAATCATGGAGAAAATTGGCTTAAAGGCATGGATTTAGACATTTAGAACTACAAAGCTTTCCTAAAACCTCATTATAAAGATGCTCAAAAACATATTTTTACCTTTAGACAACTACTTGAAAGGTATGATCCACTAATGAAGATGATAATGAGGTAATTTACCTATGAGGGTAGGTTCTCAAGGCTATACCAGTACCATATAAGATTATTGATTCATTTCACAGGTGTCAAGCCTCTTAACTTACCTCATTACCTCTATAGAAGCCTTGTCAAGATGACAGAGAAGGTAGAGAGTAAAGGGAAGGATCATCAATCGAAATTGTTTCACCATGGCTTGGCAAAAGCCATTTTCCTCCATAAGCTTTCATAGATCAACTTATATTTGGATGCATTCATACAGTTAGACTTTCTTTTTCTTGCTACAAGTCAGCCTATAAATCAATTTACTCCTTTGGCATCACCAAAAACTCAGGAAGTTGGTTCCACAAGAAAACCTAGGGAAGAGGTTACCAAAACCTACAACATAGGAAAGAGGCTGATGTTTGCTCCTGGTAGTGTGGAAAGGGCTTAGCCTACTTTAGTTGAAAAAGAGACATCAACATATCAACATGAGCCATCATTGCAAGAGGAAGAACAAGTACATTTTGACACTCACATGGCAGAATTAGAAGTGCATGAGGAGGAAAAGTCACCTGAGTAAATTATTAAGGAGAAGGAAGATGAAACCAGAGAGCTTAATGACAGAATTTCAAAGAAAAACTTCATGATATCATTTCTTCAGCAGGAGAATATGCAACTTCAAGTAAAGCAACTTTTTCTTAGTAAACCCAAGGCAAATTTGGAGAAGAAAGAAGAAAAAGGTAATTTTGTGCCTTGATGTTAATTAGATTGAGGATAAGGAGGTGCAAATAAAACCAAGGAGGCCAAGAACAAGAGGTCTTGAGAGGTAGGAAGAGCAAGAATGAACCATCTCCATCACTAGGTCAAGAGGATTTTGATGAGTTGACTGCAGCAAAAATTGAGCAAGATAAGGAATTTTGGCTTGGAAAGATAAATGATAATTTGGAGAAGCTTCTCAAGAAGGCCAATAGGAACAACAAGCTCCAAAGGAAAATGGAAATGCATTACTACACCAGAAACAATATTTCTCAGATTGGGGCTAAAAACATGAAAAAGAGGCTAAGGAAAACCCTAATAAAGCTAAGGAAGACAGAAAACTTGGAATTTCTTGTTGATGCATCCTTGATTGTCTAACCCATCATCCAATGAGTCAAAGAAACAAATTTCAAGCCATTTTGAAGAAATTTTGTCAATTTTGAGATGTACAGAAGTGCAGCGAGCTCATGCTACGCTTCTTCCTGATGGCATTAAATGAGGTCTAAAATACATGGATGGATAGATATTCACTTGTAAATTACATATATACAGTTGGGTTTCCATGCCATCTCGTAGTTTCAAATAAAAAACCAAAAAACGTGCCCAAAAATAGGTTTTTTCCAGTGTTTTAGACCCCATGCTGCACTTCTGGGAGTAGTTTTGGTAAAAATGATTTTTTAAGGTTTATAAAATTAGTTTTGTAGATTAAACACTTCAAAAGGCTAGTAGACACACTCAACTACCATAACCAGTTTTCATGTCAGTAAATTGACCAAGGAAACTCCCTCAAATCATGCTCACAAAGTGAACGTTGTGCTTCTGGAAGGCACATTGCGCTTCTGTTAGCATGTCAATTTTTTGAGCTTTACTAGTCAAAATCGACTTTTCATGATGTAATTAGTTAGTTGGGGTTTCTACATGATGTAATCAAGTGTAATTGAGCTTGTAAATGTAAATTTTATGTAATCATAGTGGTCATTAATGTAGTAAGGTCAGTCAAAGGTTAAAAGGAGGGTTTGTTCTAACCCGCCTAGTCTTAGGTTTGGTGAGAGAAATGTGTAAATCAGTTCCTACCAAGAGGACCCTTGAGATAGGGGAATGTGGTTTTGGTCTATATGTAGCTTCTTTTCAGTGAGATTCAAGGTTGGAAATCAGAGAGTAGAAGGCTTGGAGCTTTGTGTACAGTTTATTTGTGCAGAAATACAAGGCCCTTTGCGGCTATTATATAGGGATTCATGTGGTATGATTTTTTGGTAGTGTTTTTTCTTTTGTAAATCACTTTTATGAATTTTTAGTTCTTCTTCTTTCCATATCTTGGCTTTCAATTATCTTCCTATAATTTGTTAAACATAATCCTCAAGTTTATGCTCTGTTTTGGTAGGAATTTCATGTTTATGAACTCATGCTTGTCATGCTCATTTTCAGCCTTTTCTTTTCCACCCTACACTGGAATTGACAACCTAAAAGTGTCAATGAATATACCTGCCATACCTCTTTGTATCACTGTAGCTGAAATATTTTTAGATTTGACCTAGTTTCCTTGACCTCTCCTCCTTATCCAGCTAAAAACCTAAATTTCAAAACCCTAGAGCTCAATGCCTACCCTAATATCCTTTTACCCTCTTCAGTCACCTTGTTGGATGTAAGATCACAGAGAGAGCCCTATCTAATTTGGTAGGGCTAGCTACCAAATCCTAAGTGGTTCGAGGTTACCTCCTTCAGTTTCCATTCTCAGCCTTGGGACACTGTGGAGGATAACAAGGTCATTTCCTTTCATATCTGAATATTCACAGGAAAAAGCCTATTTATATCTGTGAAGAATCTAGATTAATTTTTGTTGTTGCTGGTTATCCAAACTGGAATTAATGTTAAGGGTTTTAGCTAGATCAATTTCAATTAGTATGCTATTATGAACGACACTCGTGGGTATATGATTGTCATCTGGAATTTCTAATGGATCTTCTTGTGCTTCATTATCAAGTATAGCCTTTAGAATTTGACACGTTGGGTTCCATATGGTAGAGAGTCTGTTAATGAAGCCATTAATTGTGTCATATTATATATGTTTTTTAAGTTCAAGGGCTTCATCTAATGTAAGAGGAGAGTGAAAGTTATCATCTTGGTATCGATGCGGGTATGTATGATAGTTCTCAATAAGCGGGCTAGGTTTGGTACACGGATATAGGATAATATTTTTTATGGCGTTTTCCCTAGCAATGGTCATGTTTCCTGTTTGGCAACCTATATATGTGTATGTTTTTGCCAACCATGGTCTCCCTAATATCACAGGATTTTATCCAATCTATTCCTTGGATTGATAACCAAAAATTCTACTGGGTATTCCTAGGATTCCACAAAGAAAATAATGTCTTCTAGAGTACCTTCAAGTTTGACTACATATCTTTCAGCTAATTCCAATAAAGTTGAAGTAGGCTTAAAGGATGTGATACCCAATATACTACATACCTCATGAGTTAAAATATTGATGGTTGTTCCAAAATCTACCAGAGTATTTGGAAAGGTGCAACCTTGAATCTGGATAGTTACCACTGGGTTTCTTGGGTCATCATACTTGACAGGTACCTGTTTCCAAAAAATGAGATTATATAATGTTCCTACAACATGAATTGTTGATGGGTCTTTGGTTTTCTTCTAGGATTTTTAGCTCATAATTCTTTGATTGTTTTAGCATAGATTGGAGTTTCTCGTATAGCCTGAAGGAGAATAATTTTTATACACGAGTTCTTTAATTCCCCTAAAATATAAAAATCAGGATAAATAATCGGTTTAGTTACCATGAGTATTTCAGGGAATGGAGGAGAAGCGCTTGTAATATTATCATAAACATGTCGGTTGATTGTGGCATTGGCAGGTTTAGAAATCATTATAATTGTAGGTTTTGCTACAGGCTATTCCTCTGTGTGAGTTTCACTGTCTTCCAATTATTGGTTAGTTCTGTCTTCTTTGGGTAAGAAAAATTTCCCAGAATCAACTGTAATTCATTACGTTCAAGAGGATTTTCTTTAGAGTCTGAGATTTTGACAATTTGTACATATTGGAGTGGTCTGTTACTTGGATTCGAATTCTGCTGAGTTGCCAATTGTAGTCATATTGGGGGTTAGCAGTTCGATGGTAGTTGAAATGGAGCTTGTAACGATGGTTGACACTGGGGAATGGTCCTGACAGGTGGATTGGCTTGTCCTACGGGGAGATGCAAGTTTTGAGGCCACATTGAATTCTGGGCAGGTGAATTAATCCATTGTGAAGGGTAGGGGTTATTGGCTGCAATCTATCATTATGGAGAAGAATATTGTGAATTGGGCCATACAGGGCTAGGAAATGGTTGACTCGGCCAAGTCGGTGCAGTATAAGGTTGGTATTTCCAGGTGGAGTTAAAAGAGGGTTGTCCCTGCCATGCAGATCTAGGAATTTGTTATTGAATATTATGTCCTGAAAAAAATAGAGATGGATCTTTCATTGTACCTGAAGGACTGGCCTACCATTTTCATCATTGTGCCATAAGATACGTTGGTTCTAGATCTTCCTCAACTTCTTTGAACACAACAACCTTCAGCCCTGGGAGTTGTGGACATTGGTCTGTCAAATGATATTTGGTGCAAATTGCGCATGTCTAAACCGTATCTAGTGGGCATTCACGTTGGTTGTGTTTCTTTCGAAAACATGGAAAAAATATGGCTAAAGCTTGTTCCACCTCAATTTTCTTATGTCTATCCTTAAAAATGTCTAACTGTGTAGTTAATGTGCCCAAAATATCAGTCTTAAAATATTCTAAAATATTACCAATTTTTGCTCGAGTTAAACCTCCACCTGAGACTTTGCTGGTTCGAGTGGGAGAGTCCTGAATTCCAAATTTGGTTCGCGCACTTCCTTATGAGCACCTGATACACATTTTAACATTATTATCATATTCTTCTTGAGAAATATCACCTTGCCCCATCAGATTGAGTGTTTCTATCCATTCACCTTTCATTCCTTTAATTAAAGTAGCTTTTAGTACTTCCTTTGGTAAAGTGGCATAAGGTGATATCCATAGGTTGTACTACAATCTCTCAATGTATTCCTCTAAGGTTTTATTTTCCTTTGCAGTCATTTTAAATATTTCATCTTTTAAGTCTCTAGATCGATAGTAATCCTGATATTTGGTAAAAAATAATTTTACATAGCATCCCAAGAATCTATAGTACCTCTTCCTAATCCCATGAATCACCACCGTAAAGATTCTCCCTTCAAGGTAGAAGGAAACAATTTCAAATTCTAGGGATTAGTGGTGTAATGATATCCTCTACACAGAACATCAAATTTGAATAAGAATGGATCAAGATCCTATGAAGTCATCCCATGAAAGGTTGGGATAATTTGAAATGGGATGGCTCTCATCTGAGCATTGGACAATGGGTCGACTATAGGATATTCTAAGGTCGAGGTATGCTTTTGGGGCATCACGCTTTCCATTTGGTCGAAAATTCACCAATAATTTAGGGATTTTGTGGTGAGGAAGTATTATTTTAGTAGGTGGATTTTGGTTGGTATTCAACTCTCAAGGTTTCACTGCACTGCTTAGATCAGGAATTTCATATTCTTTTCCTTCAACAGGAATCACAAGGATTTCAAGTCTAAAAAATTGAAGATCTCTCTCAACATATCGTAATTCTATTCCACTCGTTTATCCCTCCCGTTCTTTCAAGTTACAAGAATTTCCCTCATTTCTATTAGAAGGATTGGAATGTTTGATGGATGTATCTTAAAAGCGCTGTTCAAATCCTTAGGTTTTGCTGTGAATATTAGCGTGAGCTGGAGTTGATGACTCTACTTCTTGAGGGGAAATGGTATAGCCCTTCCCAAATGTTGTTCAGGGTCCTACTAATGCTTGAGACTCAACCTTTCGAATGATTTCGTTTATGAAGTCTGATCTCCCAAGGTTCACCGAGCCTTGGGTTTTTGTGGTCTTTGATAGAGGTTTTTGTTCTATTACTACATGGTTTTTATTCTTCTTCTTATTCATACACACCTACATAATCTCAAGTGTATTAGCCAAAGGTGGGCACCAGCACAATCTCTTTACTTGGTGTGTGCGTAGGTTCTTACCTTCCGTTTTCAATACCCTACCATTTAGAGACACAATCTATCACTCTTTTCACAAACTCCCCGACAACGATGCCAAAATGTTGGGTGCCAAGATGTTCCTAAGGAATCATCTCAAGCCTCTATTCATTGATTTGTTAACCTTGAGTTTGGATTTTTGTTACAAGGCTTTTATAGAAATCTATGTAGGGATAGTGCTTTAAATTACATGAGTATATGCAAGATTAATAAAAAGGAAAAGCTATGAAGAAACACCTTCGAAAAAACTAAATTCAATATGCAAATAGAAATGAATCATTCGACAGAAAGTATGGAACTACTTTACTAATTCAAAAACAAGTATTAAATCCTACCAAACCAATCGTTCCTATTATGATGCGAAATTTCAAGATATCTAACAAAGGGAATCTACTTTTAATTACTAATTACTTCAATCCTTTATAACTGCTAACAGTAAAGTAAGGAAATGGAAATTCACTTCGTTATAAAGTAAATCTTGAAATGGATACACCGAGATAATTGTAATTGAAAACTTACTCAATTCAATTGGAAAATCTAATCATTCATAATATTGAAATGTAAATCTAGTGATTCACAAAACTAAGCAACAATTCCAATAATTTACACAACGTAGATTATGAATTTATGAATTCACTCAGCGGAATTTTAGATCTAAAAATTTACACAAAATAAACAATCATTCATATGAAAAGAAATAAAGAATAGTAATACAAGAAAGAAAACAATATTTTCAGTGACTGTGTAATATTCCCAGTTTGCAGTGAGCTAATTGGAATATTATTTTTGTCAATTTTCTTTTTTTCTAGTGTTAACAGAAAAATAAAGTGGGTAAGGGTGACCCACAAATAAATATCATGATTTAATTACTTTCCTAAAGTCGCCCAGGCAAACATTAGAGTTGGAGTGGGACCCGTGGGGCCAACAACACGCAGTAGACATCAGCATAGTGGCAGCGCAGGAGAGGTAGCAGCGTAGGTAGCACAGGGACAGCAGCGGCGCAGTGGTTGGTAGGTAGAGGTGACAACGCAATCCAGTGGGGCCCAAGGGAATGTTGGGGGCTCAACTGGGTATAAGAGGATGAGATTAGCTCATTTCAGAATCATTCAATCATTAGCTAATTTTTTGTCTGGTAAACTAGAAGCACACTTGAGTTGTTTAGCTGAGTCTGCAAGTGTTATTTAGCATAGATATTTTCGAGCGGAGATCTCAACCTCATCCTCGGGGGACTTGGTGTGCCTGCTCAGGAGAGCAGTTTCAGTCAGTTTTGGAGAGAGGTATCATAGGTTCACTTCAAAATTACACAGTCCCTTTCAAGACAACACAGTCAGCCAAGGAATTACCCAGTCGAGCAGTGGAGCAGCTTTGGGGAAGGAGAAAGACTGATATATTTCAGCTAGGAGTTTTGTGAGTGGGTCAGCCCTTCCATAGCATGAGATTTCTTGAGAATTTTACAACAGTTCCATCAGGATCCTAGTGTGCCTAGCAGAATTGCGTACCCAGTCCAAGGGGGTGAATTTTCGGGGTCAACCTTTCGGAAAATCCTTCGCGGTTTCTCTGGGTTTTTTGAGGAGTGTCTGGTGTCTAAATCCTAGAATTTTCTGATCAATAAAATAGCCCCAATATGAAATCCATTTCTAGCCAGCATCAGTATTTCCAGACAGGGCAGCGAAGAGGAGGAGCTACACATAGCAGTAAGCAGTAAGGATTTTTGAGCAAGGATTGAGGGATTATTTCAGCCTGCATTGTGTAAGCCAAGGTGCCATCTTCCTAAGCACCATCTTGTACCTTTCCCATTCAAAAAATTTAATAAAATGGATCAACATTTTTGGCTCAATTCATGGTGTTTTTTTATGTGTATTTCTGTTTGCTGTAGATTTAGTCTTTGTTTGCTTTGTATTACTATTTGTTCCCAATTTGGTATATTACAGTGGTATCAAAGCTCATAGACTTGGCTCAGACTGTGGAGCACTTGGTCTATGACACCAGAAAATAGACAGTATGTTACATACCGGAAGTAGTGATATAGAAGCTATTGGGGTTCCCATGTTTTGGCCAGATTGGCAAGACCAAAAGATGAGACAACATCAGAACCACTTTGGGATCCTAGGATCTAGCCCTCCTGGACCCGGAGAGGGATCACTCCAATAAAGCAAAGAATGATGTATCTTTAAGGCTCAAAATATGATATTAGGTTAGGTATGAAGCACAAATTGGGGTTTAAATGATTTGGTTGGTTGGTTGTTGGGTTGAGTCAGAGACCATAGACTAAGAAAGTAATGGAAGAAAGGAACAAAGCAGCAAGACGTTTCGGCCAAAGAGGATAGGTTAGGAATGTGCCATCCATTGGGCTATGGAGTCGTGAAAGGAGATTACTTGCAAATAGCTAAGCAAGGCTTTCATAGGGCAAGTCATCTATACTAAAGGATCTTCTTAGATAGATGGTGGAATGGAACAATAAGGATTGAAAGTGAAAGAAGGGAAGCAACCCAATTTCTGTTTGGAGATCAGGTCAGAGGTCATTTAACTCCAAGCCTGCTTTGACATACTCAGAGGAAACTCTCAATGGAGGGAAAAAGGGTAGCTTGAGATCAGACCAGAGGTCATCTAACTCCAGATCTGCTTCAGAATATTCCAGGAGAAAAACAGAGATAAGATTTGACACAAAGCTGGAGTCTATAGATCCGTGAGGGACTTTTAACCTTCCCTGCTTTGACACCAGCTAGGACATCCAAGCAACAAACCTGAATTCATACATTAGCTAGCAGTGAATAACAACTGCTACACTGGTTAAATTACATGCATTTTCTCTTAGATTCACAATCAACAGAAAACATCAATGGTAGGGAGAGCAGAAACATAGGGTACCATGTGAGGGTATATTCTATGCCAGATTTCTGATGCGTACCAGAAGAAAATGAACAACATGAAGAAATGTAATTAAACAGTGTAAGAGAAAACATCACCCGTAGTAATAGACCAGGATCCTGTGAAAATTTGCTTGATTAATTGATGCAAAACCAGTCACATACAATGAGCTCAATGGCTAATTACAGACTCAAATTTTTCCTCCCAGCCTACTACATTACAAACTACTCTACTGCTTTCTCCCAAAAAATTCATACAACTAAAGAATCCCTACAACTACAACAACAACAACGCAACCGAACCCTTTACAATGTGTTCTTCACGGGATTACATTGGAAAATACACAAAACAAATCTCATCTACTTTCTTAGTATCTCAAAAAATTTTAAATAGTTTTTCAATGTCTGAAATCTCAACTTAATTATGGAAGCTCTTCAGCTTATATGGTTCAATCTTCTTGCTACCAAAGTCTTAAGAAAAGACTTTAATTAAAACCATTGGTTTAAACTCTCAACAAAGCTTATCATCTCAACTCGAAGTTCCAATATTATGTCGCCCTTACCTTTTAAACAAAGTGGCATTGTTTAATCACAATAACCATATATGAATTCAAATCTTGATAAAACTAGATGCCAATATAAAACCATGTTATAAAAAGTTCAAACCGGCAATTTAACTTCAACATATCAATTTGTACATTTCAATATCAATGAAGTTTTATATGAAGCTTCATAGGCACCACGATACCTTAATCTGTTCAGATACTGCATTACTTATCAACTTATGGTAGCGCCCTTGTGCATTCAACCTTTTGTGGATTGCATCAGCAAGCGCGCCTCATTTCAACTCACTGATTCACAAATGCGCCTTCACCTTCTTCTTCCAAGCTTGACAAAATGCTCCCATAAACGTCCGCGTGAAATTTTATCGCCCTTTAGATTTGATTAAAATTAAAAAATAAAATTGACCACACTCCAAATAGTAACTTGACATATGCTATGCATTAGCTAATCTCCATGGCTGCTTCTCTTCAATTCTATCTCAACTTTGTTTAGATTTCGCCAGTAACCTAACGGTACATTCGGTTAAAAAGACTTCAAGTCGACATTTACAAAATCGATTTACATTGCATAATCGAGGCAGTCGCACAATTTTATTGATCCGCTCAGTGCTGGTTCATTCACCTACAGATAGGTTCAAATTCGGGTTCTTTGCTACTATTATGAATTTTCAAATTGATTTCAATTTTAAGCCAGACCATCTACACTCTTCAATTTAAGACGAAGTGTACTCCCTTGAACACTTTGTATGAGATCTAGTTCCTCCACCGGCCTTGCCACATGACGTGGGACACAAATCGAAATTTTCAAGTCTCTAATACAGACATTTGTTGTGATTAATTACAAATATAATTCTGTGATGATGTTATATTCAACAGTTCTTGTCATGAAAATGTTCATCGGCTTGACCGAACTTTGTCAGCTACTATTGATATTTGCTACGTGGCCATTGCATTCAACCACAACGATTATAGGATTCAGTGTTAATAACAAAATGTGACATTAGTTTATAAACAGAATCCTAAGTTTTCACATAGATTGTGAAATGGTATGTTAATAGCAATGAAATCAAAAAACTGAATACCTACATTCAAACACCAAACCATGGACTCAATACATGGAATATAACCATTCACAAATACACAATTCACGCATGTCAACATTCCACAGGACACATATGGTTTTAACCATGTCAATCATCGATTTATTGAGATCAATCTATTACTAAATTAAGCTCATTCAATTGCATTCAAACTCATAACATGATCTCATAACCTTCAGTAAATTATCAAAAATTAATTCTTCATTAATCATGACAACATGATCTCCTTCTTCAGCACACAATTTCCAGAATGTGGCCCTTTACACAACAGCAATGACTTACAAACTTGCTTCCAAACCTAGGCCTTCAATCACTCTGTATCCTTTCACGATCTATTGCATAAATTTATACAAATTGAATTGAATATATTCAGTTGAAATCCATAATCCTCAACAATATAAATATATAACAATCCTACAATCTGAATTTGTCTAAAAATCTTCAGAAACCAAATACTTGAGCTCCATAATTAATTGAGATATCTAAAATCTAATTCCTCTCATGTTTTCCAATTATTTGGAAACATACAAATCCTCACATATAATTAAATTAAATATAATTTAGTAACTCAAAAATCTCACTAATATTTACATAATTTAATATTTTCTCAAAACTTTAAGGACACTCAGTTTAAATAAAATACAGTATTTTAAATGTCTTTCCATGTCTCCCAAAGGTTGAAAATGATAGTCTGATGTTATTTAAGTTTTCACAGCTCATATTCTTTCAGATCCCTTTTCTTCTGTAACTCATCATCTCCTCTGTTGTTTCTTGCTTTCTCTGAGTCTCTATATATATATTCTTGCTCTTTTTCATTTGCCTACAATCTGTCTCTTGTTTTCATTTCTTTCTTCATGCCTTCTCACCCTTCTTGATGTCTTTATTTGAGACACTTTCAACATGATTCTTGATTGTTTAATTTCATCCAATAAAATCCAATTCTTGATTTCTTGCACTACTGAACTATTCTGCTCAGTGCTTACTTGCTGATTTCTGCATTGAAATCATCCAACACCCTCTTGCTGCAACAATGAAAAGATGCTCTCTGCCTTCTCATATCGTATTCATTTGTTGTGTACTCCTTCCTGTTGTCTTTGTCTCTTTCTATAGTTTAATTAAATTGAATTCTTCCATATGATCTTGACTGTCAATATATTCCAATATATGCATCTTCATCCTTGATTCAAATTTCCATAAAATTTTCTTTCCTACTTCATTATTTCTTTGTTGATCGCGTTCTTGACTGCAACAAATACATTTACAAGCAGCATTCAATATTGTGTAGGCTTCAGTGCCTTTCTCCTTTAGCATTCGGTATCTTGTCTGAATTTTCCATCTCATTATTTTATAATTGTCATGATTCTCTGTCAAAGAATTCTGCAGAAGAATTACCAGTACATTTCTTTCCATTTCTCTCACATCATCTATCTCCATGATGTATTTCTCCTCTTGTTTAGTATATAGGAACTCAACCTGTGCAATCTCTCTTTCATGCTGAATTTGCAACAAGTATTCCAACAATACAATTTCTACGTAGAATTCTTGGTATTTCATCAATTACGGTCCATGCATTCATACATAAAATTTCGGTTGAAATCACAAAAAAAGTTCAGAAATTCTTTACTAGTTCATTACAGCTCTTCAAGCTGATCCTCTTCCTTATTCTTAAAGAACTTCTTCTTGTCTTGTAGCCTTTGTCTGAAAGCATCCTTGCTTTCTTCTTCGGAAATATATTCATGAAGATTTAACCTACACTGTGACAACTTCACAAGATTAGCATCCTCCTCAACAAAACACATAATCTTTCCTCTCACATTCTTCCTTCTAAAATACATAGTTTGCTATCCGGTTGATTTGGATTTGCCCAATAATTCAAGAAATCATCAATGATCTCCTCTTGTTTCTCAATGGAAACCTCCCTTTCAACTAGAGTTTCTGGTTCTTCATCTCAGCGTATACTCATCTGTCCTTGACTTCTTCAACTCTTCAGCCCTTTTGTCTTTATATTAGTCTCTTATTTGTAGCCTCTGCTTACTTTCTTCTTTTTGGGTAGCCATGTCTGGTCAGCTAACCTTTCATACCAATTCACCTTAACAACTCTGAAGATGCTTCTATCTCAACTTTCTCTCTCCTTTTCTATTGATCATTGCATCTTCACTCTTATTTGCCTTGGCATCCTTTCACCTCTCTTGGCAACTCTTTGACCCAACTCTCCTACTGTGACTTTGTTGCGTCTCCTTCTTATATAGTTTCTCACCCATGAGTTGCGCAAGCTCTGCAACAGCCAGCTCTCTGCCCGGAGTTACCTCACCGATCATTTCCCTCAGGATCCCCTGGTCTTTTGTCCACAGGTCCTGGTAAGGACACTGAGAGCATTCTCCCTTCATATTTCATTCCTCTGTCCTGCTTACCTTCAACTCGCTGGAATATTGATACTCTTCTCTTGATCCTTCTTTGATCCTTCATCACCGCCTGTCATGATGCAGCTACCTGCGGATTTTCTTTAACACTTTGCTTTAGTGCAATAACTGTGAGTTAAATAACGCTTTGTAATCAGCTTAGAATATATTGATCTTGCTTCCTTCTCAACTCAACGCCATCCATCTTTTTATTATTGTTCAGAATGATATTTATTCATCACAATTAATTCTAGCCAAAAAAAAAAAGCAATCTTCTAGACTGTCTGCTCGTCCCCAAATGTTAAAATATAAAATAGAATCCATCTCATGCATATACAATGCATCTCTAATTCTTAATGGATGCTGTATAAGACGTCAACTTTAATTGCAGGCTCTTTAAAACATATGGTTCAAATCATTAAGCATATATTCTTTCAAATTCTTAAAAGAACTTATTAAAGCCATTGGTTTAAACTCTCAGCAAAACATCCATCGCTTAAAGTTCAATATACATATAACCCTTGCCTTTTTAATAAGTTATTTTATTATTCCAAATCAAACCAACCAACATAACAATTCAATCTGATGAGCAAGTTACCTTTAAACTATTTTAAAGTTCAAGCCAATGATTTTATTTTTTATATCAATTTTATAGACCAAACCTCAATGATTTATAAAGACTTCATGGCATACCAACTACTGTATCAGTTGATGCACCACCATAGTGTATCAACATAAGTTGTACTTATCAATATTGTGGATTTTGCTCCTGACAAACTAGCCTCACATTTCAACTCACAAGATTAAATATTACCTTCAACTGTACAAAGCTGACAAACGCTCCACACCTCAACGTCTCAGTACTTAGGTATAACATGGTTTGATTAAATTCACTTTAAAATCATGGTGATAGACCACTCCAAATAATGCAACTGATGTACCATCACCTTTGCATTAGCTGTCTGTAAGTAACTCACTTAGAATTCCATCTCAACTTTGTTTAGTTTCTGTTTGCTCAAAATTTACATCGGATAAAAATAACCAAATTAAACATTTAAAATCGATTTCATATTTACCAATCGACGTCACGGCAATTTATTGATCTAGCTCGATTTTGGTTTCTGACATTCACCTACTGAGCCTTGAGGTTCAATTAATTAGTTCTTTGGTACTATTCGAATTACAAATTTATTCAGTCATCAAACCATCTACACTCTTCAATTTAAGATGAAGTGTATCCCTTAGAACCTTTACATACAGATCCTAGTTCCTCCATGGCCTTGCCACATGACAGCCAGAGACACAAATGAATTTTCAAATTCCCTACGTACAATTTGTTGTGGAATGGTATACAAAGATATTGAATACAACGGATGAATATATGTTAACGTTCTTTATCAATAAGGTCGTTCTTCACAGCCATTATTTGTTAATACCTATTGGAAAATCTTTGCACATGTGGTTATTTCATGCAGATGTCAGTTAGTTATTATGTAAAATTATTTGGTTTTATAAAACCGAATTCCCTGGATTTTTCACACAACGATTCTTTAAAACCTGATTTATGTTCATAGCAATGAAATCAAGAACAAAGCCTTATACCTTGGATACATATTAAAACCCTTGGACTCAATGCATTGGAACATAAACCTTACAATATTCTTTACCAATTCAAGGCCTTCAACATTCCACAAGTTTGCATTATCAGTTTCCTTATTATCCAATCATCGATTTATTGAATCGATCCCAATGCTACAAAGTACGACTCATTTCCATTGCTGACAAACTCATAAACAACGGTCTCTACTTCTTGTGGAAATTAACTCAAAGATAAGTTATCTTATTAATCATGCAAACCTTGCATGAAGTCCTCTTATGACACGATTTCAGAATTATTGACCTTTACCAAAGCCCCAGAAGCACAAACTTGGTTGTCCCATTTTGTATTATCCTCTATGCTCGATCTATTGCATAAATTTATACAAATTGAATTGAACCAATTTGGGTTCAAAATCCTTAATCACTCAATGGCCTCAGAAAATATATAACTGATCTACAATCTAGATTTACTTCTAAAATCTTAAAACTAAATCTAACTTAGGCTCATAATTAATTCTGAATCTCTCCCCAAAATCTAATTCCTCTCATGCTGGTGTTGGAAACATTGCAAATCTCACATATAATTAAATTAAAATATGTTAATAACAAAAAATCTCATTAATATTTACATAATTTGATATTTTCTCAAAAACACTGAGCCATAGGTTAAATAAAATACAAGATATAAAATAATATCACATGGATGTGGAAAAAATGAATAATAGTAGGAGTAGATGTATTCATCAGATCTAACAAAGATAAAGTGGAAATTATCCACTTCTCCCTTAATGGATTCTGTCTTGCTTGTATAGTCTAGTTTAATTCTCTTAATGGTCGATATTGACCTCGGATGTGTTCTTGAAGTCCTTTTGGTTGTTTGAACTATAGCATTTGCCTTAAAATTGGTGACGGATATAAAAGAGTCTACTTGGGCCTCATACTTCATAATTGTAGTGCGATAGTCTTTAAGAAGCTTACGTGATGTAATTAATATGATTTCCCCATTGAGGAGGCACTAGACTTTAAATGGAAAGATGCCTCTAGAGAAAAATGTTACGTACAACTCAAAATATACATTATATAGAATTCTCTTTAGTCTTCTCCCCTCTGCTTTTATCACTGAATCAAGGATTAGGTACTAAATATATGCAATTAACATGCTGGTTCTCTCTAGTAGTCTACCTTTTTCACCTTTGTTCTTGTGATAGCCTCTCGTATTAAGTTACGTAGGTTTAAATTATGGAAAAAGTGAATTACATACTTTTGTAGCCAACACAATACAATAAAATAATCCACGTATAAAATCTGGGCGATAGCAAAGGAATGCTTTGGAGACGAGAAAGAATGGTGGTGAAATGCATGGACCGTTCGAACGGAAGCGAGCGCGATGATCGGCGGTGGAGATTGACGATGGGATGACCTTTGAAAGTTGGGGCGAAATACAAAGGAATGGGAAAATGAAATGAAAAACGTATGAAATGGACTTGTATACGGCGGGATCCGGTCATGGGCGGAGGCGATTCAATTGAGTACATCGGATCTCGGTCGAACGGATGGTCGTGATTGGATCGGAGGATTGCAATGAGGGGAGCCAAAGGGTAACACATTTAAAACTTTCGTGCGCGATGTGGATGTGATGCAATTGGCGCTCGACGGCTGAATTTAAAAGGGGAATCAATGGCGGATATCTATTCGGAAAGGAATATGGAGGCAAATGAGCGGGGAGCGGAGGTACGGGGCGTTGGATCGGGTGGATGAATAGTGGAGATTACAATCGGTCAAGATGGGGAGGGATGGAGGACGCTGATTCTAACATTTGCGATTGGCGATCGGAGTGATGTGCGATGGCCATTGAATCTCAGGAACAAAACGACGGTGATATGTGATCGGAGGGGTGGTTGAAGGAGAATAGTGAGCGTTAATCACTCTTGCTTCTTCTCTTTGTGGATCAATAGCTCGGATTGCGGTGAAATTCGACAAACCGCACGCCAGGCTGCTAGTCTAGAAAGTGGCGTTCTCTCCAGGCTTTGATGCAGTAGCCTATCGACTTAGCACACACAGTTCGCTTTTCCGGGTCATAGGAAATCAGTTGGGGTTGTGAAAAAAGGCTAAAGCGTTCTATGTAAAATATGGTTTTGACCTATTTTAATTATTTTAATTAAAGTATGATAAAAGAGGAAAGAGTTGACTACTAAAACCAACAGAAGTCTTTATAGTTTAAAGAGATGAAATAGTTTGAAGAGGTTAATAGGAAAATGAGAGGAGTAAAAGGAAAACGGAGGTTTAGTGGGAATGAAGGAAAAACCTTTTTGACTTCTTCACAAAAATAGAGAGGTTTTTAACTAGAAACAACGGTGAGGATTTATGAAAGGAAAAGTAGGAGGCTTCAAGGACAGTATGTTTCGAGGAGGAGATGCATTCATGAAGGCTCAAAAACAATTTAGCCCTGTTTGCTTGTCAAAAAATTCATAGAATAACACAGAGCTAAAGAGCTACAAGATTTAAATCACATGATCAGAAGATAACGTGTCCAGTGGAGGAAGAAAAGGGAAGGCACCAATGATAGAAAGAATGAGGAAGGTTGCAGTAGCCTCTCTAAAATGAGTGCGGGATCTCTCGAAGATAGAAGAATGAAATGAAGTTTATCGGAGAGAGAACATGCGAGGAAATTCCAAGGGAATTTGAATGGAAAGAAGGATGCAATACCTCCCATCATTGCCAAACATAACTGCAACATGGTGATATACACACCCCCTTCCCTCTCTCGCCTTGTCTGACCTCGGTAGGAGCGGGGAGGACCAGCAGGTCGGAGGTGGCTCACTACGAAGAATGCTGTAGAATATAGGTCTTATGGGTCGGAGTTCGGAGATGCCCTCACTTTAAAAAGTGCAGGCTTAAAGATAACAATATGCCACAGTGAGTGAAGAGACACATGCAGTAATGACACACAACGTACAGCAGGCGGTTTACTGCCACCTTTTGATGGGTCATCGTAGTGTGAAAAAAAAATTAAGGTAGAGAAGTTGGACATCATTCAGCCAGCAAATGTTACCTGGGAAGAGGCCATCCCGGGGTGGCGGTGTCACACCTTGAGGAAAACATAGGTGGTGGACTGCTGGATAAATGGAGTCACAATGGGTAGCCGGCGCCTGATGGGGTCAGCAGAGGGTGATAGAGATTTAGTGGAGAGGACTGAAAGGGCTGCTGTGCCAGAGGTGACAAGCTTGACCGGAACGGTAGAAATTGCATTGCCCAAGTTCTGCAAAGGTCCTGGTAAGTGATTTGGACATGCACATTGCTAGGAGAGTGTACATGTTCATTGTGGTGTTGAACCATTGTGTGTGTTTATTCAGATCCTAAATACTACTGAATGTATGGGAGTGTTATGGAAAATCCCCTCACGGAAAGTGATCCCTCTAGCCTAGGTGAGTCTATATGAGGGAACACGGTGATTCCTAATTCTAGTTGTAAATGAAATATGAAATTTTGGAACGGATATCTCACACAATTCCAAATATACATGACAGCCTGTGTGATCCACTGATCTTTGTCTTCGCGCTATGTTGATGGGGAGTTCATACATATACTAGATATCAATAATTACTGGCACCACAAACATATATATTCATGCGGCAACTATCAATAATGATCTAAGGAGAGTTAAACATACAAATATGTGAAACAAGATTCATTGGAAACAGGTCATGTAATGTGATATGTAAAAGTTACACAACACAACCCACAACGTTGGGAAATTCCTTGTGGATTTCCCATTAATTTTATCTCAAACATTAGTTCTCACATTCAAACCAATGAAGGCAGTGGAAGCTAAACTATCTCTCACAACAATGAACTCTTCTACATCTCTTCAACACAACAACTTCCTTTATTGACTATTTGACAAATATAGGAAGAAAATTTACCTGGAGGGAGGAGTTCAGGATCTAGGAAAATTGGTCTATGCTGGGGATTTCACATTGGAAATAATAGGCCAAGAGAAGCTCAACTTGATCTCATTGAGCCAACCAATATGACTCATGTAAGAAGGCTGTTAGATGTGACTTATTTCTCTTCTAATTTTTCCAAAAGCTATGATACAGTGCTCTTTAGAGATGAAGCAGCCACAGTGCACTGACTCGGTGTAAATTTGACCATGGGCATGAGGACATAACCCTGCAGGCGCTGACCCAAAGCATAGGTTTTTTGAGGGTCTATGAGAATGATCAGCAGAGTTGTGACTGGGTAAACCAGGGATGCGATGACTGCAGAAATGCCTGTGCAGTGGGGGTCATTGAAATGGGTCCTCCAATGTTTAGAATGTGAGTTGGAGGAATGAGTGAAAAAATACTCCCTTAACCTTTCAAGTATGATACAGGAGGTGAAACTCTTTTAGAAACTATCATCCAATGAAACCAGCACTGCTGATTGGAGAGACCTAAAGATCAAGTGCATTTGATATCTACGTCCATGAATATAAGGTATAGACACAACATACCTGGCAAAACACATGCTCTTATCCCTTATTGACTGTACTTCAGTAAAATGATCATAAAATAGACAAGTAGATTAGCAGTATACATGAAAAGTCATGTATGTAATCATGACAACTAAACATCATGTATTTTGGATTTTGCAGAAAAAACCACGAGGTCTTTCCCCAACATGAACAAGCGCAAATTCAAGCATGCTGAATACATGGAAAGTAGAAGTCGAACATGCAAGAAAGATGCATTCGATTACTAATAACATTCTGAAGCCCTTCATAGGCACAGAGAAAATATAAAATAATAACAATGAAAACTCTCAAGGCCTATAAATAAAAATCTGGAGATGAAACTGGCTGGAGTCAAAATTACCAGCAATCACTAGGTGAAGGCCATCAATGGCAGAATATGTATACGAATGTGAAGAACTTGCCATTGGAAACTACAAACTCTAAAAATTTGAAGAAGTCTCAGACCAAACACCCTGGATCATGGCTGAAATCAATAGACGATCGATCGAAGGAGAGACCCGCAATCTTTCCCATAATGACATAGGAATAAAGATAGATGGTAGTGAATCAAGTGGAAAGCCACACAAGGGTCGAGGGTTGAAAAGCTGACAGAAGGACTTCTCTTGAACATATGGAGACATGATCACATAATTTGGCGATGTTGACATCAAAGGATCGAGGTCGTGGTGACAAAGACAAAGAGCATATGAGAGTAAAAAGATAACCCAAGCCAATGGAGGAAAAATGATGAAGAGAATTAGGATGTCCCCAACCAAGCATAGCCCACAGAACAAGTGTCATGTTCAGAGTAACCTACCTTTGACACAATGTAACTAGTTCACTACTACCATTTATCACAGGCCAGTCCTTTTGGAAACCAATCCTTTGAAGGGGATATATTTATGTATTATCTCATTTCCTTTGTGAAATCCATCCTGGTATTTACAGCCCTAGGAAGGAAAGGAACAATAATCATGCAGCTGACATGACATTTCCGTATCATTTATATTTAACATTCAAAAAAGGAAAAAACTAGTATGTTTCTATGACACAGAGTTTGAAAAGAGGCAAAAATAAACTCCTGGAGTCGCTTTTCATAGGTACCGATCAAAGTAACTCTATCCGAGAGAACCTCTTAGCCATGTTCGACTAAGGTATTCCTTTGTAAATAATCGACTCCCCGAGCGCGAAAAAGGGGTAAGCCTTATATTAGACTGAGATGATGTTCCACGGCCTTTGGCGATTTCAAAATGACAAGAGTCTTGACAATATTTTTTCATGTTTTGGGAGTGAGAAAAGAGGCGAAAAGATAACTCCATGAGTGACATTTTAGTGTTTTTACGGTCAGAAAAAGTAATAAAATACAACTGCGTTCTTCATTGTCACCATTTGGACATTTCTTTTCAAGAAACAAACGTAAGAAGCCATTTTCGAGAAAAAAAATAATATAAAATAATGAAAATGTGTCAAAAACCTAATTAGGGTTAGAAGAAACATAAAATATTATAGTGGTAAAAACCAAAGTTGCACACACCTGCTTCTTGTGACACTTTCTTGGTTTCCATCCACAAATTTTAAGTGACAGCAATCTGAGAGTCATTTTCAATCTTGTTGCCAGTAAAGGGCTACGAACTTCCTTGCATTTTAATCCATTTAATATTAGTTTAATATAGTTTGATACATTTATGAAGGCTTTGAAGAAATATTAAAGTTTCACGGTGGTGTTGTTGGTTCAAGAATATTCCATTATGAATCACCTTGGTATGAAAAAAAGACCATTATCTTACCATAACTAATATGCATGTTGTCAAATATAAGTTTTAATATCTTTTAAGTCTAGGTTAATTGATCAGAACAAAATTTGCCATGAGATCTATGCATAGAAAGACATTAAACAAATAAAGAAGGAACTTTTAACCATATATCCAATAGACAAGACAAGAAAAATTTTTGAAAGAACCACTGTATTAAGGGCTAGGAAGAGGAAAACAGAAGAAGATGTTTCCAATTCTCCATCAATGAGATGATTCAACAGAAGTCTCTGACATGAATCTAACCTTCTCTCTCATTTGATGTTGAAAGCCAGATAGAAAAAGACTCAAAGAGGCTCACAACAAATAATGGAAAATATGACAATGATAATGAAACAAAGTGAGACAGAGTTGAATAAGGTAAATCTAATAGGAAATAGTGAAGAATGGCAGGAAAAGCCTCTATTTCTTGCAAATGTGCCGTGTTCTGATCTTTGGTACATGATTAAAATAATATTAACCAAATCAGATCACATATATAGAATCTTGTCTCTTGTTGGAGGAAAAAGTATTAGCTTGATTGAATCCTTTATTAAATAATAAATAATAATGAATTTATTATGTTTGAGTAGTTGAATGATAATCAAATAAATAATGATTTAGTTAATTATTTATGGGTGGATTTAGTCATATTTAACAAGGAGTATTATTTAGCTAGATTTAAATATTATTTCTGAAAATGATAGTCAATAAAGTTATAATTATTTCTTTGTTTTAGGGTCATATATTAGGAATAATAGTGAAATTATTTTATTAATTTATAGGAAAATCAGAAAAACAATACAGGTTTGTTTTAATGTTTCAACTTTTGGGTTCTCTCTGTTTAGACCATAAACAACCTAATAAATATGTTTTATTAATTCTTACATGATGAAAAGTACATAGGTAGTAGTGCCCATAGTGAAAGCTTTTTTAGTTATAATGATATGGGTTAGATGCTTAAAAAATAAATATGATTGCCTGGAAATCAAAGTGTTAGGATCAATCATTACTACAGGCTGAAATAATTTAACAGAACTAAATCTGAGAATGGTTATCAAAGTCGAGGAGAGGAAAGTAAAGTGAACAATGTCTTTGAAGAACTAGACTGAGGAGATGAGACTTACGAGCTGAGTCTCTTTTCTTGAAAATTTTTATTATAAAGTGACAGAGGAGGCATACCTACCTGTAAAAATAAAAGTATAAAGAATAGTATGTAATTAAACAAGGGATCGAACCATAAAATACATTTAACTCAGCAAACTGGATGAAATACAATGAGGGATCCCACATTACATGCGTACCTGGGATACTGACCAGGACTTATCTGATAATTTGAGTACATGATACAAATACAAACTAAATACTACATGAAAATGGGGAAGAACATAATAATCAGAATATTTATCTGAATAAAGAAGGCTATTTGTAAACTAATTTAATATCCTCAAATATATGGAGGCATCAGAAGTTTGCTTAATGAAGAAGTCAATAAGACGCCAGAGGCTCCTGCGACCACCCCTCATGAAGAGGCTGAGACATCTCACACACCGAGGAATCTACAAGGCTGCTGTACACATCCATGAACCATCAGAGTATACGGATCTCGATGCTGAAAGAGGCAGTGAAAGCAAATCAAGTCAAAGGGTAAACCAGAAAGCTTATACACACGATCAGAAGGCAACCCCAGGCAAGTGGAAGGCTGGAACAAGGTACACGCCTTGAGCCTCAGCCAGAATTCAGGCTGATGTAATGAAGGGAAGTCCTTTCTGATAAATGACGGGGATCATCACTAAGGCATGAGGAAAATGGTAGGCGAGGGACGGACTATTACTAATGATGATAATGGAATGGAGGGGATGATAGCAGATGGATGACTTCATGACAGTATAAAGGGCATGAATGACATGGAAACAGCCCATGACACAATATCATGAGGGATGAGACTGATGCAAGGACCAAAGAAATGCTAATGTGCATTAGAGAGGACAAGCAATGAAGGATGGAGGATGGCAGATGCAAAGGGACAGGATGCATTCCATGATGCAAATGATGACTCATCCCGGATGCTCTAAACAAAGGAGCAACGTGATGGTCAGCATACACGGTAAAAGGTCAATGGGGGACCATAAAAACATGAGTACAAGATGGTATCTCATATGAAAATCTTGAACAAAGAGGCGAGTAGGAAGCCAAGGTAATTTACCCTTTGAAGTACAAGTATCGTAAGTGAAAAAATTGATTTGGAAGGAGGTTATGGTTGAGGAAAATTTTCAAGCATGATATGGTATACCAAACTCTCTTTGAAGAGAGGAATAACCTCTTTAATGATAGCAATTCGCCATTTGTTTTAGGTCATGAATTCATACGTTTGAAAGGTGATTGTCTTTTGGTACTGCACTAGAATCAAATGGACTTTAAGTTTCTGAGTGCTTGTACATTATACTATTCAAGAGATTTGGAGATAATAAGGCCAGATATACTTGTATAGGTTGATGTAAATGTCTGAAAAATGGAGTTCATGATGCAGATGAAAGAGCAGGCTCAAGAATTCTCCTGAGGTGATCCCCAGTGTCTGGACTCTAGAGGTTCTTCTAAATGTGGAAGAGAATAATGGTACCTTTAAAGTCGAAAGCACGGCAGATGCACTAGGAGAGTTATGGAGAATTGCTTCTCTTGATCTCTCAAATGTGGGTGCCCCCTTACCCAAACATTGGGTTTCAATGTAATGGCCACAAGACATGTGGTGTGAACGCATGGAGTTCGATGTGAGAAGTCTGGTCATGATGAAGTGGGGATTTTTCTGTGTCCGTCATCGTGATAGAAGATGGGGTACTTGGGCAGGCCACAGGCAGCCAGCTTCCACTGACTCCATCCTCCTTGAAGAGAGGTTCACATGCTCATCACAAGGGGTGATAGAAGAGTAAGTAGATAAGATCCCGATGTTGAGCCCAGAGTGATCGGCGAAGGAAGGTCAGCGAAACCTGTGGGGGAGGGGTCAGAGGGAATGTTCCCCAGGGTCTCATGGATGATGATAAGTAAGCCATTGGTGAAAGGCTCCCGTCATCTCAGCAGGGGAATGTCAATCGGACGCCAGTCATGTACGGTAGTTTTGTCAAGAAAAATGCGCAAATATGCCCACGGAAGGTGGACTCATTGAGCTTGGCCTCGGGCAGCGGTTCGTGGCTAAGTGCGGGAAGTCCGCAGGGTGGGGAGACAAGGTGGAGTTATGGCCTTCTTGCTGATCACTGCTTGGTGGTGGTGAATGGATCTTCAGAGTTCTTGGCCGCGTGCAGAGGAGCAGAGCTTGGGGCCAGTGCGTTCAGAGACGCGACATTACCATGGGCAGATGAAGGCTGGTTAGGACGAATGGGTGGTGCTGGTGACAAATCTGGCCTGTGGTCCAGTATACTTTGGAGGCCAGGAGGGGCAGGGTTTGTTGGGGGCCAGCTGTAAACATTTTGCCCAAGGCTTTCCTTCCCCAGGCGGTATGTGAAGGTAGTTCTGTTGAGGTAGTGAGAACCTTTGTGCAATGGGAGAATCCAGGACCCATTGAACCGAAGTCAAAGCAAGATAAGGTATGGTTGACCCATGAAGGTTGAGTTGGAGGATGAGTGCAGACGGGAATCCCAAGGGTTAGGTTAGGAAGAGAGAGGGTGGCCACGAGCGGATACCGTGTACACTCTGGTGAGGCCAGGACGTGCTCCCGACCCCGAGGTAATGGCGGTGGAACCGGCTCCCCTGAGGGCTAAGGCTTGGAGGGCAGTTGGGGAGGGTAAAGGCTCATAGCTCCAGTGCCCGGGGAGGCCAGGCATGGGGGTACGGAGAGCGCGGTCGCTGGCGACCGGTTGCTGAGGCTTGGCCAGAACCCCGATTGCATCATGCAAACATTCGATGGTAGGTGAAGCTAGGAGAGAGGAGAGGCCAGGGAAGGTTCCCGTGAGGAGTCTTTGTAGGCAGGAGAGACATTGAGGCAGTATTTTTGGTTAGCTGGAAAGAGATGGTGTGGGGAGGCTGAGATTTAGGCTCATGATACGTATTTTAAAGTCAGTGGTGACTATCTTTCCATTATGAGGGAAAAACATCTTGCGGTGGACCACGTATGGGACAGCAGACCCTTAACTTCAAGTGTGTTCTACCCAAAGATATTTATAATCAGAGGAAATAGTCAGATTCATCATGAAAGATCTTACATGGTGGTGGACTACCATTATGAATAAACCCAAATGGTGGGAGGCATAGCCATCCCATGCGAAGGGTGATTGTGGAAGGGGTCATTAGAGATCAAGTTTTTAAACAGAAATGGACATACAGTGGATGCCCCCTCATGAATGGTAGAAACATTTGGCATTCAGTTTGGTAGTTGCAGGCTATGGAGGCAAGGAAAGGGAGGATCCCACTGATGATGGAGTGAAGAAACAATCAATTGTCTGTCAGCCAAGGATGCAACACCCATGGCAGATAGTAGAGCCTTCACTGGGAGAGCCATTTGGAAATTCAAATGTTGAAATAATGACATGAGATTGTGCCAAATCCTTACGATGCTATATGAATGAAAACTGGAAGCTAGAAGCAACATTTTGGCATGTGGTATAGAATACGGTACAGGCTTTCTTCTGTGTTAAAGATGTCTGGGGACCATTGGATGTGAAAAGACTCGTAGAACTGAAGAAGGTGACTCGGGGAACCCAGACGGAGTGGGAGGCTTGGGGTATTGATGGGAGTGAGTTTGAAGGTTAAGGTCGATGGTTAGAGGTGGATCGAGTTCCATCAGGATAAATGGAAGATGAAGAGAAGGTTGAGGTGGCCACGATTTATGAGGAATGATTTGGTGGCACGATCCTGGCATTGCATCCTTTGCTCTTGAAGAAGCTGGTGTTCTTTGTTGGGGTTGAGAAAACCCCGGGGAGGAGGAGGTGTTCAGTGCTTTGGGGCCGGAGCATAAGCGCGGATATGAATAATAAGGGTTGAGTATGATATGGTGGCAGGAAGTTGGGCAAAAAGGCATGCCCCATATCCTGGATACGTTACTGGGAGAGACAGTATGGAGGTGCCCTCTGAGAAAACAGAAACCACACATGGAGGTTGGGCATATGGATGAGAGAGAGCTCCATGACCACGTGGCGGCATGAGGTGCCCTGATTGCATTGACTTCAAGATGCAGGAGATCGAGGTAGGCAGGCCCTCAGCTGTCAACCCTATCTGACTAACGATCAGTATATTTCAATGGGTTGGAGACGCTTACAAGTTTGGAAAAATGTCACCGTCAGGCAGCATCTTTGCTGATGGGAGAGCAAGAGATCAGAAGACCAGTCCATGCTAATTGGGTCTTCCGAAGGTAGAAGTTGACACATGGCTCTTTCTTCTCACAGCATTCTGGACATGATCGGATAGGCGGGTCGTGAATTGACAAAAAGAAGTCAAAAGTTCGTCAGTGTCTGTAACGAAGGGGAAGAGTGAGTAGACAAAAAGCCAAAGCAAGTGGCAAGAGTGGAACCAAGTGGCTGATCAACCTCTACTTCGGCCTTTACTGGTCGATTGTTCCTTCGAAGATGGGCAGAGTCGCCATTGTGGAGGTAGATGAGCACCATGTGAAAAGGTGATATGATTGCGAAGATCCTTCTCGACAGGCCTTCAAACACCTGAATTATTGAAGAGCTTTAATAGTATAACGATAACCAACGTCCATGGCTCGTTAATTCGTCGTAGTCAATAAAGGAGATCTTGAAGCCTACCATGAAGGGGAGCAGTGCGGCAATCGCCTATGGCAACGGTTTCCCTTCAGCGTAATCATTCCAATATAATTGCAGATTTTTAGCGTTAGGCCACAGACGGTCTTATAGATAAAGTGTAGAGGAGAACTGAAAGTAAAAAGGAGAGAGACGAGGCTCCAGAAGAGGAGTCGAGATCCGGACACAGGAGGACTAACCGGCGTGTAGGGAAAGATGAGTATATTGTGGAAGGCGAGGTGAAGGCGAAGAAGTCTCAAGGATCTGCTGCAGAGCAATGATGACCCTTTAAGCAGCACAAGGGAAGAGCAACCCGAAAAAGCGGGGAGGGTAGAATTACGTGGGTAAATGTTGAAACAAGATGAGAAAATTCAGTATCAGTGATTTTAAGTATTTTTACTGGCGTTATAGCTCGACTCTTCTTAACTTGCAGGTGGAAATTATTAGTAAGTCGCATTCATTTAAATTTTTAAACCCTTATATTTGAAACTGAAAAAAATATATTATTAACTAAATAAATATAAAAAAATATACAATGTCATGTAGAAAATTAAAACTACTAGATGCAGCAAATCTAACCAGTAGTCTCGCTTAATCTAAAGAGGAAAAAATCAATCCAAAAACACACAAAAAGCCAAGATCTAGGTGAAGGATAGGGTCAAAAGGAAAACACGAAAAGATTTATATCCATTAATGACAAGGTAGGCGGAAAAAAGGAAATCAACAAGCGAAGGAAAAGGCAGAGGAGGCCTAAAGGTAGATCAAACAAATCTTAGGTGATTTGGTGGCGATTAAAGGATGAAAATAAAGGTATAGTCAGGAAAAAAAAGGCTGGCTTCAAAAGCAGTTTTGAAACAGACAAAACTCACCACTACAGTGGAGAACAGAAACCCTAAGGGGGCTATGTTCCCACCAGATGAAATAAAACGGATACAGAAGAAGGTCAAAGCAGACAGAGACGAGAGGTGGAAACCACGACGAAGCTTGAAAAACCCCAAAGAACCAGGAAAAAAAAAACTGGAAAAAATTATTAGATGGCAAATCTAGGCTAAAAATCAGCTAGGGTCAGATTTACAGTTTGAAACTTGAAAAGATCATTTGGCTTCCAGTGTCAGTAGTAGATTTCCAGTTAGAAAATCTAGTTCATGAACGTCAATATACTGTAAATAAATTTATTTTCCATGGGATGAAAATTTAATGTTTCAAGGTTTATAGGTGAAAAAACTTATAAAAATAAAACAAAAATGAAAAAGCTAGATTGAAATGTGGATATCATGAGAATATGAAAAACAAACCATTGATGTGAAATTAAAAACAGTGTGGAGTCGTAATTTTATTATGAATCCTTTGAGACTAGAAAAATACCACTTTAGCCTAAACATAATAATAAACATGCTCATCAAATCATATTCAATATCTTCAGATCTGCAGTTAGTTGATCAAGACAAGAGCTACAAAAAACAGTCCACATGCATAGAAAGACATTAAGCGGTAAAAAGAGGTTTTATATATATCCAATAGACAAACAAAGAACAATTTTTGGAAAAATTTTTTGCTATTCAAAATTTTAAGGAAACTCAAGAAGATGTTTCAATTCTCTCAAATGGGATGGGTTCTTGGAAGTCTCATGCTTCAGATCTAACTTCTCTCTTTATTTGATTAGAAAACCCAGGACAAGAAAAGAACTCGAAGATACACATATCTTGAAAATATGACAATGATAATGGCTCAAAGTCGGACAGAAAGTTTAGATCAGTGATCTAATAGGCAATAAAAGGTAAAAAGAATGGTAGGAAAACCCTCCTATTTATAACAAAATATTGGGTCATTCTAGATCTTGGTGCATGATTAAAATATGTGCTTAGTCTAGATCCACCTTTTATGGAATATTTATTATAACATACAGAGGAAAAAGTGTTCAAACTTACGGTCAATCCCTTTGTTATAAATAATAAATAAATAAATGGTTATTATCATTTTAAGGAAGTGGTTGAATTATAATCAAATAAATAATGATTTATTTAATTATTTATAGGTGATTTAGTCATATTTAACAAGGAATATTATTTAAATAAGATTTAAATAGTATTCTAAAAAATAATAAGATAAACAAAATTTATCTAAATTAATTTCTTTGTTTTAAGACAAACATGACTAAGATAACCAATTTAATTATTATTTAATTAATTATTCCTTGAGGAAAATCAAACAAATATAGGTTTGTTTAATATTTCCTTTTGGGGTTTTCTGTTTGACCACCAACAACTAATATTATGTTTTCTTGAAAGTTATTTTACATAGTGAAAGAAATTTTACTTAGGAGTAAAATTGGTCATACGTGGTGTACTTGGGTCCATCTAATGATAATGAGTTAAGATGACTAAAAATGGTGTAACACGATGGAAGTGAAATTTCCTACCTCCCCGATTTACAACGGGTAGGTGCCGTATAAAAACACCCAATTTGTCTAAAAATGGCATAGAAATGTAAAATTTTAAAATTTTATATTTTCTCAAAAATACAGGTCAAATGGCTCAGAATTTTGGCCATGTGGCTTGTAAATTTTATCTTTGGTTTTAGAAGGAAAGATAGGTAGTAAATGATAAGTGGAAAGAGGCGAGGCACTTGGGGAAGAGGATGAACAAGCCATGAGAAAATGATGCATGCATGGATACCCTTGAAATACAGACTCTAATTCTTAAGCCCATTTTTGAGAGCTCAGCCAAGCTAAATGCTGATGTAATGTCTAGGATAAATCTGAGAGATATTTAACGTTAGAACTAAGAAGCTGAAATGAAAAAAGGTCTCTGACACACTTCCTATGGGTATGGAGGAGAGTGACCCTCTTGGCAGAATTTTCGAGTATGAAGAGAGCATGGGCGCAGTGATAAACAAATTTTGTCCTTGAGCAAAGAAAGGATCTAAGAAGTGGCAAGTGGACATTGAGACAATTCTGACTTCCCATTGAGAGTAGTGCTACATACTATTACTGGACAACAAGTCTAACCCAAGAAGCTGCAAAGTGCCAACTCCAATTGAGTACATGGTCACATAATAACAATTTCAGTGGTAGGGCAGTAACAGCAAGCTTAAAATACAAATTATTAGTAAAAACGGTAAGCTAAAGCAGACTGGATATGATTATCTTGACACAATGCTCAGAATGATTACCAATATTCCTTGTCCAAAATTTTACATTGCCTATACCCCCAACCTTTGAGAGCCTGTAACGTTAATGAGCAGAGTTACAGTACACCGATCGGGGAGGTAAGTGCTTATGTGTTGAAACACGGAAGTTCTTTGGACTGGTGCCTTCAGCCTCCTTCGTGGTAGAAGAGGCCCGAAGGTGACCCTGCAGGCAAGATTCAGAAGATGGATCTCCCTTCTGAAAGGGATGCAGGACGAGGAAAGAGGTAAAACTGCACAGTTTCCATGATGCCATTTATATATATATGTGTGTGTGTGTGTGTGTTCCAAAATTTACCCACTAAATGCAGTGTTGGACTGGAGAACTTGCTGGGGATGCAGCAGCACAAGGAGGTCGAGACTGAAAGTGGCCCCTCATGGTGGGGAAGCGATGAGAATAAATCACACATAACTTGAGGCTCACTAGTGGGATCTACAATTCATGAGAATGAGATGTTCCTCTTGCTAAATGGCACCTTTGCGGAGTTTCCAACCGCATCCTTGACTGCCTTGACCCCATCCAATGGAAATAATATGTCTCATGAGCACCATGCAGATTAGACACCTAGTTTCATTTCACATATTTTTGAAGACACGAGCGTCTCGAGATCATAACAAAACACATATATGTTTTAATTAGTCTTACAAATATTATTAATATATATATATATATATATATATATATATATATATATATATGTATACTCTATCTAAATCTTAACATGATAGTATTTAAGTTTTACAAATTTCACAAGTACCTATCTAATACATGATTAGCTATTTATCAGTTAGTATTCTTCTTAAAATACTTTAAATTATATTAGTATATTAAAATTCCTTTCCAACAAACGAACACATAAAAACATCCTTCAAAATATGAGGTTTTAGAGTAGAATAACAAACCAAGGCTAGAGAACAACAAGTGAGTCTGATCCCATTTAATTCTTACAATTCCAAAACATAACCAAATTCTTCAATTTCAATAACACTATATTCAGCATTATTGTTCTCATTAGTCAATGTATGGAGGTTACTATCTACATGGAATCTAAATAACAAGCCATTGGCGATAGGTTAGGTATTAGAAGCTTTATATACTCGTTGAAAACACGACAAAGAGGACAAACATCTACGAGAAAGCAAAGACATAATAAACAAGAAAAAGTATAACATAATACCAATAAATGCTTACAAATTAAACACACTTATGTACATAAGAAGAGTAAAGAAAACTCATGCAATATTTTTAGATACAACCCATTGCAGCAGACGTCCAAGGATGGCCTTCATAAATCAATAAACTCTGGCCTTACCACAAAAACATGTTTGATATACCAACCCTGTACTTACATGGGGTTCAAATTCGTACTTACAGGTATCTTTGAGCTTAGTCACCACAAGATTAGTCTCAACTACAAGAAGGTATGAGGAGAAAGCGTCTAATGTAGTAGGATTTATTTATTTTTATTGCTTCTAGCAACTAGAGCAATGACAATGAAGTTTCATATAAATACTTTAAATATAGAAGAACCTTCTTTATAGAAGTATTAAATCATTAACATGATATTTGGCGAGAATTTCAATTCAATCAAAAGGGTAGATTCAGGACCATAAACAAGGCAAAATGGTGTGAATCCGGTTGTATCCTTCTAGGAGTTTTGGTAAGACTAGAGGAAGGATAGGAAATAACATAGAATTCTAAAATTGGACTTGTGCATCCCAATGCATTATATTTGAAGCATAGTGACTAAGAATTTGTTCATAGCTTCAACCTAACCCATTAAACACTTAGAATTTGTCGTCATTGACACCTATCTCGTGATAGGACAACAGTATCCAACTCATCATCATATAATAGAAAAATGGGAGCCATGATATGTGACAATGGCAAGGACTCCAAACTTGTTGTCTATGATTAAAGAAAAGCCGTCATCTACGTGGTAACAGATTATAGAATTAGTTGTTGACTGCGAAGTAAGTCTCTATTCTGCGATAATATAAGCATGCCCCCGTTGTGGTACTGCGTCATAAAATTGATACCACACTTTGCAAAGGTTCAACCTGGTATGTGGATGGAAGTGAAGACGTGGCAGCGCACATCTTGCGGCTGATAAAATCCAACACATTAAACATTGAAATGATAAAGGACTATATTAAAAACGATGATAAAAATATACATACATGAAATGTCCCCCAAATGTCATACCACACTCTTGGCACTTATACTGCTGGAAGTGTGATAGTCTGATTTCTGACTTAAAGAGGTTAAACATCAACAGAGAACATAATGACTCCCGATGCGGTATAACGTACTCAGGCTATACATGGGGTTACGAATGTCCTGAATACATCGACGAGCATCTTTGTCAGCTGGATCGGAAAGTGGAAGTCTTGAGATACAGACGTCTCTGCCATACCACGGATCGAGGAGTCCTTTAATTAGAAAAGTATCATGAATACGTTCTGGAGATGGAAAGAGGCCAGAAGCTGGAAAGTAAGAGCAGATAATTCCAGCTAGAACCAATGATTTATTTATTGATTTGGCGATGGTAGACTCCAAATTGAACTCTTGAATATCCACTTCAAGTACTTACCCCAACCAACCTTGAAGTCAATATAGTGCGGGTGCAATGGATATCACGGTGGTAGAACAAAGTAAGATATAATGGCAACTATGGGACAACTTGAACCTGCACTTGGCGCCAATGAATTTCTTTCAATGACAGGCATGTCACATTTGGGTATTCAGAAGAATCATTGAATGTTCAGATGACGTGCTCATTATCGTCATCGACTTATCAAAATTATTCTAGTAAGTGCTAAAAGAAATGACAGATAAAGATAAATAATGTAATGATAGCTGAAATTACAGGAGGATTGACAATAATGGTGATGTTTCTGAAGATTTTTATGACTAATCTCATCCCACAGAACAGAATTATTCCTTAAAATCACCTATAACCTTTATTTCATAGCATAGTTCGGTATAAAAAGGCTTGAAATTAGATTTCCTGCAACTCTGAAATTGGTGTAAGAGGAAGAGGTAAGGGATATTAATGATAGCTGACCTTGGAAAGTCCCGAAACAAAATAAATGTTGGCTGGAAAAACTATAGAATTCACAATGAGATGAATTCAAATTACTTATATGGGTCAATCCAATCATGTATCCCAACTAAAAAAATCAATGAGGACGTCCGTTAGTCTGACATATTGATGAAGGATATTGAAAGCAATTGGATAGTAACCCTCTATTAATATAGCCATTACCATTGAATGTATTCTTTCTTTCAGCTTCAATGGAGCACATCTTGAAAGTTTACAGACGAATGAAGGTGGTTTTATGTTGATGTTAGGTAGTATGTCTCATCGTTTCCTTGATAGATCCATAAGGAAAAGTCCTCCCATCACATTAATCAAATGATCACATGATTTGATGAAGGAGATGAGATAGATATCACCAGTTAAAGACTATTTACAATAATCCACAAGTTATTGAATGTTTCTCTTTTAAATTCAGGGTTATCTTAGAATATGTCATCAGAGATTGGATAAATGGCTTAGCTTTGAGAATTTTTATACATTTTATAGCGACTTCCTTTCTAAGGTGCACGGGACGAAGGCGCTGTGAAACGGGTTTCGCATCGGGGTAAGTAGGTATCCTAGTGCACTACCTTCTGCGATCGTCAGACCTTTCTGTGGAAGCAGACTCAAGCGTCTGAAATTTGCGGAAAAAGGCTAATACTGAGCACAGATCGTGCAGAGCCAGGTGCCTTGGGTGGCAGTTTCTATCAACCTAACCCACGATTTAATGGAGATGTCAATAGGCATTAAATCTGGGTAATCTTCCATATTCATTGCCTTGCGAGGACTTCATGTGTCAAAATAAACATTTGAAATGAAGGTTGTGAAAGACTTGAAACTCAAAATTTTCAAAATGAAGGTAGACATTTTACATTCAGTGAAGGAAGACTATGATGAGTATAGGTCAGGGAGGATCCTTAAGAGACATAATTTCCACAATAGCTACATCGGTTGATGTCACCAGAATTGGGAGAATTGAAGATAGAACCAAGGGGATTGAGAATAGGTAGAACCTGCCTGAAGTATGATCATAAGGGGATGCCAAAGCCCAAGTGATATTGCAATATGAGCTACTAGGCTTGACCTCCATCACAAATGAATCAACCTGATTGACGAAGAGATGATCCGAGGATTAGAAGAAGTGGAAGTCATACTTATTGCATGGTGTGAAATGAAGGAAGAGGAAAAATACCCATAAGGGTAGGAACTTTGAAAAGTCTTGGCCACTTTCATAGTGTAGAGATCGATCTACATATGGTACATTTCTCTCTGAAAGGTAGGAAGTGAAAAGAACAATTGATTTACATAGTGATAATGTTTCTTTGTCTTAGGATACTGAAGAACACGAAGAGAATGAATTGTGCTACATCATGGCGTGGTCAAGCTTGTGATCGGAGATTAAGTTGAGTTTGTCAAAGACTTTAACCTCAGCAGCCAGGCATTTTCTTCTAGCGTAATAGAATCTGGCAGATTTGAAGATTTGATATTCCATACGTGAAGGCTACAAAGTGTTTGAGACTGAACAGGGCTAAACATTCAGTAGCTTTTCAAACCTTCAACAAAAACAGTATTATTGATACACTTTCATCTGACACTCGATAGATATTCTTATTAATCCCAAATTTGTCATTAAACAAAGTTAGAGGAAGCGTGGGAACAAAATTTTCTAGATAAAAAGTGATAGCTTGAGTGAGCGGGGATCAAATCTCAGTGGCAGATAATAAAAACTTTCATTTATTCTAGCTCTGAGAGAAGCCCTCTAGCGTAGACACAGGATGCAGTGTACATGAGCCAAATCCTGACAATGCATGTCTTGAGCAACTCCCCAGACATTACCAGTTTATAAGAGGAACATGACCTCTTTGGAAGATAGTGTCTCAGATTTAGAACCCAGGCCTTTCCAATGTGAAGAGAGTAGAATTGACAGAAGGAGAACAAACCATTTTCAATATCTTTTTCTCTTGCCCATACAGTTCTTTATATGGACTGATCTATTCATAATGACCTGGATACAGCAACATCACGAAAACAAAGTTAAAAGTGGAAGACTGAGGTTCCTTAAGTCAGGATGGGAAAGTCTCTTTTGAACCATGGTCCAAGTAGTACACTTCATAATGACTCACTTTGGACCATGAGGAAAATGTTAGTGACGATAATCATCACATATAAGACAAAGAATTCCTTTAGTTTTAGCACACTGACCTCATCAACATAGTTTGGAAAATCTATTTTGGTATGAGGTTTAAACACATTTTACCTTCTTACCTTTAGGCTATATAGAAGTGGGAGCTATAAGACATTCAATTCACTTCCCAGATTGGAAGGTGGCAGAAAATATGATAAAGAGGTATATTTTGTACAGTTAGAAGAGCACCAGTAAGTTTTAGAATGCAAACAATGGCTCTGTGTGGATGGTATTAGTCATTAGGAGGGAGGTTCTGTTATGGACCCTCGGTAGAGTTTGCAAAACGTGCTGGGCCCAGATGGGCTAGATTGATGCAGGCATAGACAATAGCTGTTCTTGACCTTCTTCTGTCATCCTTTGCTCTCTGAACCGACAAAGTAGTAGATGATCGATTAGGAAAGACATTCAGGTATAAACACAGTCAGCAGCCTTGTCCTCATTCATGATAAGTTTGGGAAGTATCTGTAGAAGCTCGATCTTGTTTCAAAGGCAGCCATGGCCAGTGGGTCCCAGCTCGCATTGATCGACAGGCGAAGTGTGTGAAACGCCATTGCTGAGTACTGAAATAACAGGAAGGCTCATGAGAAATTTTGATACACACCCCATTTTAATGAGAATCCTTTGAAAGACGTAAATGGAATGAATAATCCAGCGGGGATAGAGGAGCACTAGGTAGTACATCCCTTAACATGCTTGGAATCTCTCAGACCTTCAAACTTGGGACAATTGCAGGAATCTTGGTGGTGAGTTAATACTGGATTATGAAGAATGGATCATTAGTTAACTTTGACACATCGGGGAGTTGGCCATATGAATGAGTTTGTGATTAAAAGGAATCTGAGTCTTTAGTAGGACCTTTTGGTAGGGTTCTATCTAGGTTGGGAGAAAAGAAATGAGCCCATATGTTACTGTCTGAGAGGATTGTCCATAGGAGTTATAATTTTAGTAGTTCTTATCCTTTGGGGCAGTGCTAGTTTTGGTAAAACCCATGAAATTGGTGAAACATATGGATTCTACGCGGAATAAAAGGCCTTTGCTTAGGGTTGACCTTGTGACATCAAAGGTTGACCTTGAAGATATAAGATTTGGCTTCCAGAAATTTGGCCAGAGCTGCTTACAGGTCTGGAGTTGCCCACGATCTCCCCGAGACTAACTAGGCTATGCAGTGCTGAGTTGGCACAGGTAATGAAGGTAGCAGTTGTCCTTGAAAACCAGAGTAGCTGATGGACAGAGATGAGCCAGTCCCCTTTGAGCCCAAGTTCAGCCCAAACCGGCAAACCGAAGGGTTGACCTTGTTGTAAAGAGGCGGGCCTTGCTAAACGTAAAGAGAACAGTTGTTCTTCTGAGTTGTCTGAGGTGTATGAGTTTTGCCCACAGGGAATATAAGGCGCTCCTTGTTGAACGTAAGTTGACAGTGGGGCTATGGGAGGATTGTCCCCAGATCGAAGGTTGCCTTTGTAGATGAGAGGTTGTCCTTGTGGACCCGCAGGGTTGGTCTTGTTGGTACGTGGTAGTTGCGATGCCATGGGAGCTTGAGTTGTTTGAATATATATTGAGGACTTGCGGGAGAGGCCCATGGCATTTATGATTCCCATGCTCATCATAGTAATGTGTTAGGATTATGGAGCTGAATACATTGAGAACCACGAGGGAGAGATTACGATGTTGAACAACAATATGTATTATTCTCTTGTGACCTCCCAGAATGGATGAAAGATGAATTATTTTCTGTGGGTTGATGGACTCTTGATACGTGAGGTTGGCAGTCCACTCTGATGGGCAGCAGTCTTACAAAATCATTTGATTCATTCACTGAATAAATTAAGAAATCAACGGCAACAATGTGACCACACTAAAATATGGCGCGAGAAGAAACCCACAATAACATTAGGAACAGGAGGTTGGGACGATCTAAACAGTGTTTGAACAATGGGAACCAGGAAAATGGACCTGACACAAATGACCACAGAGAAGAGGCTGCAGTATATGACCATAGCGGGTGCAGTACAGCTGCTAAAATTGTCCATCAAGTATGATAACATTCGGGAAAGAGTAGGAAGAGGGATTGAGTTGTCTCACCAGGAAAAATTTCGGGAGGGAATTGATACTCTCCAGTGGACAGAAGTTCTTACCTAATGAATGAGGCATCCATGTGGGATGCAAAGACCTCTTCTGAGAAAAACTATGAGAATAGAGGAAAGGCCTTGCTGGACAATGGTGTCATAGGCAAATCTAGTGGTGAGGGGATCTTCTAGAGAAAAAGATAAAGAACACTGATGATATCAAACGGCTCCTCGAGGGGGAGACCGAGTGGGAAATAAAGTTTTAAACTCGGGACAATGCTTTCCTCAGCTTTGGGTCCCAACGGTGGGGGTATCAAAGACTGAGGAAAATATTACAATTGTGAAGGAGACGAAACGGAGTGGTTCCACCGCGGCTATACTCAAAAAAGCGAGAGGAAAGGAAGATTAATTGAGGCTTTACTTGACTGTCAAGGAATTGGTCATGATCCAACCGGAAAGACTTAATGGGTGTACTGAGTAAACATAAGGTAATTTATTTCTCTAACATTGAAACAAGACTACGCCTTTTCATGTTTTAAGATTAGAGAAAGGAAGAGGTGACTCTAGTGCACTAGGTTGAAAGGAAAAGCGTTCGATGATCTTTTAATTTTAAGAGTCATGGAAAGATCAAAATGACTACTCGGAACTCTGAGCAAAGATTTTCAAGCTCAAATGACACTGTCCTACACGGTGATCAATGAAGAAATTACCAAGGACTTAACGTATGTGCGGAGGCGGTCTCCCAGAATCTTTGTGTTTGGTGCATGAGGATTCTGGTGACAGGGCTTGGCTTCCTATGGATAAGGATTGCAACCTATGAGGTCTTTCACTTCCTGCAGCGTGCGGGAGCTGAGTTCATGCAAACGTTGTCTAATGCGAAGGTCTGACCGTGTTACTAGGGTTTAATGATGGCATGGGAACACGTCACTAGCCTAGACCTCTAGTGTGAAGTTAGTTTTAAATTCTTCCTTAGTTGATTTGATTTTGTTTACATGGTTTATATTGAAATTAGTTTCAGTTTCAGGCCCCTATTTTGAATGTCACTTCAAACCTCTTAATGACACATTACATGGAGAAAGAACTGTTAGGCACCAGGTAATCTCTAGAGAGGATGAGGTTCACAACAAATGTGATCTCAAATAAATGCAGGAAATGACATGTTCATTATTCTGCAAAATAAGTAAACTTCTTTGTCTTTCACTTTTCAACGAGAAAGGAATCTAATCGATGCGAAAACATTTCCAGATGAAAAGAAGAATGAAAATTTTTGTTCTTTTAGTATAGTGAAAATGAAACCATGATACAATTCACACTTCTAAAAAAAAAACTTTGAAGTGATACAGAATGAGATCATCAAAACATGGAGATATCACTTCAAATTACATACAAACAGTACTCAAAAAAACGTTATCTACATGCAAAACAAATAACTTTCAATCTGAACTCACTAAAACAATACTGATATACAGAACGTGAAAAGGAAATCAGCGGACACCAACGAGAACTCGAAAATCCTACAACCGTAGAACCAACGAAAAGACTAGAAATCGGATCTTGGGTAAAGAAATATGAGCAGCTAAAAACTGACTCATACACAACTTGGAGACTTTCAACATAGCATTGAAATTAATGATTGAACACCTAGAAGCCCTAGGATGAAAAAGTCACATTAAATTGATAGAAGACAACAAAGTAGCAAAACAGAACTAATGAAATTAAAAAATCAATCTAATGGATAAATCGAGGAGAAAAAAGCAATCAGAAGATAGACACAGAAGCATTAAAGAAATAAAACCAACCCTACGGGAATCAACACATGCAATTCCGGCTATTTATTGAACGGGAAAATGCCTATGCCAAAACTACTTCTAGGCCATAGAAACTGTTAGGCAGAAACAACATGACTTCAAAATCGAAGAGAAAGAGCTGAAAAACTAGACTTATCACTCTAGAGAAGTCAAATGTCTTGAAGTAATCAAATAGCAAAACAAGCAGAGAAATGACGATACGACCAAAGTTGAGCAGATGAAAAACTTCAAAACGAACAACAGAGATAATGACCTTCTGATCCCATTTGATAGCAAACTTGTTGTGTAGGAAATTCCTATGGACGGAGAATCCCTCTAAGCTTTGGTTGATTATAGCAAAGAACTATTGAATTCCTAAATTCTAGTTGCCAAATGAAATATACTAGATTTTAGAACTAGATATATCTCACATGAATTCAATCACTCTGTCATGACATTCTGGTGATCCTAGATCTTGTCTTCATCTAGTGATTTTGTTAGTAGTATTATTCATGTGCCCTTTTAGTCAAAACAAACAACATACTGCCTAAACATATATCCCCAACCTATCAACTGATCAAGAGGATATGAATATACCGAATATAAACGGAAACAAAGTTGGAACAAGAAACTAGTCCTTGCAATATTATTATATAAAACCAGATTTAACTTACTTGTGGCGTTAGCAGACACTATTTTTACTGAGTTTAGTTGAACATCTCCAAACATTAGTTCGTCATTGAAACAATGAGGCGGTGGGCTTAAACTTTCTCTCTCACAACAATGGACTCTTCTCTGCCTCTCTTCAATGCACGAGCTATAACCATTGGCTTTGCTAAGCTAGTTGAATGAAAGTGAGGAAGGATGAGTTATGGGAGAAGAGGAGGTTTTTCTGGGATCCCCTTAAGGTGGAGAGAAGGCCTGTCTGCAATTGCATTTGTAGGAAGATGGCAGCAGGCCAGAGAGCTCAGGCTTGATCCATTCGAACAAACGACCATGACTCGCCCAGGGTGCAGCTGCAGATGTGACTTCATTTCTTCTGCTTTCAAAAGTAGCTCGGGGTAGGTGCTCTTTAAGAACCATAATGACCATGATGCTGAGCTCTGAATTTCAGGCCCCACCATGGGCACAAGGACATAGCTTACCTGCAAGGAACCGACCCAGAAACTTTGGATTTTTTAGGGTATATGCAGGCAGTAATAGAGATTACTCTTCTGTGACATACCAAGAGATACATTATTCATGGAAATGTATTACAATACAGAGGTCCTTTGAAATTCTAGTCAATATTTGAGCTAAGGTGTAGGGATAGTGACAAATGCTAACATGCCAACTAGGAAGATGAATACTTGTAGGATTATAAGAGGACGAGGGCTCTGCCTGATGTGATTCACAGGAGAAGGGAAGGATGTATTATTACAGGAAATGAGATGGGGGCACTTTGGGTGATATTTTGAGAGGGCCAGATGGAGGAAGATTGATTCCTTTGCAAACTGTGACCTGGTCATCGATGTCTTGGGAGGAAGGCACATTACATTGGGGTCTTCTACGTGATGAAGGGAAGAGGAGGCATGAGGGTTGGAGGAGAGATGCCAGCACCGATTGCACCGAGAATTGAATGTCCTGCCCTCTGACTGCTCATAAAATTTCACCCACAAGGGCAGTCCTGTCTGGAGGTTCTGTGCCATCTTTGAGATTAGAAGACCCCAGAGTTTTAGCGTCCAATATTTGTTTGAGGATATTAAATAATTAAGTCAGTACAGCCAAAACCAAAAAACTTTAAAAACTTAAACATAATAGGTAGAAGCATTTAACCCTGCAAAGGCACTATATTGATGTAGGAGTTCGTCGAGAGGACTACGTCTTGACCCTCACAAAATGGTGAGGAGAATTTTCTTCATTAGTGTAAAAGCTGAGAAAGTACAAATGCAATGAAATAACACCCTTAACACCTGCCTCCCATGGCTGAGGTGTGAACATTTGCGGACCTCGATGGAAAATGGACAACCTTTATTCAGTCTGTGTGCTAAATGAGTATAGAATCCATACATAAATTTGCTAATTAATGATGAAAATCATTTCTGGAAAATAAACTTAAGATCCTGGACCCTTATACACACCTTTGCTGAGATTTCTTGCCTTAGTTTCAAATTTTACTCTTTTCTACGAGCAACTGTAAATGAAGGCTTAAGTAATATGAAGTTGGTGGATTTAAAATAATTAGGAAAGTTAGTTTTGGATTAGTTTAGTGGAAGTTGGTGATATTATTTATAAATTAAGTAGTTTTTGTTTCAAAATATGCATTTTTAAATTTAAAACTTACTTAGTTGAATTTTGATACGGACTCCATCTTTGAAGGAAACTGAACCCTTCAATCATTCTATTATTGTATTCATTCAGATATATATATGTATATATATATATATATATATATATATATATATATATATATATATATATATATATATTGCTCTTAATTTGTCAAGGTATGGAACCTAAATATATAGTAGGAATAAAATCCACTATTCTGAAAGGAGATCATTTTAGTGGTTTTATAAAGCACCCTTATATGTGAAAGGCTGTTTCTAAGTACAGATTAACTTGCTCTGAAATCATACAAACATTATCAGAGTAGCATTCAATGTGATTAACAATTCTGGAGGAGACTCTGTGCTGATAATGGCTTTTTGTATGGTGAGTAGAGTGGAAAGCTCTTACTTATATAAGAGAGATGTATTACTAAATATACATGTAGATTATTATTTTGATATGATACCAATAAAATTGTTTACTCTCTTGTTGCTTTAATATTTAAAATTCGATGTTGATACAATGTATTGATAAAGTCTATAATCCTGGGGAGTCAATTCTGGGGAAAGTGATTACCTTCATTTATTCAGTCAGGCCAATATATTTGTTTCTATGATTGCATTTTAGTTGAAGAGGAGTCTAACAGTTATGAATTGAGTGGAGAATTTCTTTGGGTGGTTTGAAATTTGTTTTAGTGGAGGAAAGTTTATACACTTGGGAGGCCTACAATAGGAAGTATGAGCATATTTGAATTGCTTTTCCATTTTTCTGTTTTCTGCAGTAGCAATTTGAGTCTTGGATTCGTATTCTTCCCAAGGAGGAGTTACAAGAGTTTCGGTACACAGAGCTGCAAAGTTTTAGTTGAAAGATCCTTTCATCATGGAGAATCTAATGAGAGCCTATTCTTTTTTTCTATCATATATTATATTTCCATTTTCTTTCTGGTGATAAATAGCCTAATTTCGTTGTTCTTGTATATTGGTGTATTTAAAGAAACCCTTCAGCGTTCTTTGTTGGAGGTTGTATAGGCCCTGAATCTTACCATTTATACCTCTTTAATTTCTCTATTGGCTACTTCATCTTTATTGTGTTCATATGCTATGTGAGTCCCTGGTGTGTGTGAGTCTTGGGAATTTTGTGTAATAGCTTCCTCATTGTTGAGGATGTATCTCATGGAGGTTTATTGGTTTCTTGTTGTATGGGTTTATATTTCTTTCTTTATTCTTTACACATGTCATGATGAATAAAGCTCCATGTTGATCTCATTGTTAAATAGTATTTACTAATATTTCCATGTATATGAAATATATTCACCTTTTCCCATTTCGAATATTACAGAGCATATGGTATGCCCTATCATAACATATCAATTATGGTGGAGAAGTTGGGGCAGCAGTCTATTTTGGCTACACACAATACATAATTGTCATATAGTGTGAAGGTAGCATGAATTCTGTGTATGCTTATAATTAAACTTGGTCTTATTAAAGATACGGTTGGTTTGGAGGGTGGGTGTCACAATAAAACTATAACTACATTTTTAAAATTAATCTAGTTGTTTTAGATTTTTGAAAATTGACCGAAGAGTGGAAAGCACGGTCCCACAGTGCAGAATCCAGTGAAGTTGGCGTTCCAACAAATTATTGCCTCTCAGTCCCATCACCAGTGCTTCCATTTGGCAGCTCTAACCATTATTTATACCAGAATTAGAATGCGTACATAACTAGGTCAAAAAAGATGAGATCTAGAGCTTGACATTAAGTTTGTTAAACACTTTGATTTTTGAGCCTTTGTATAAATACTTGTACACAGACTTGTTCATTCTTAGCTGAATCATTTCTCCCCTAAAGGCTTTTGGACCTGCAGCATTAACACTCTGAAAAACACCGTGTTTGTGTTCTTTCCAAACCACACTTTCAATCCTACGTATAGGCGAGTACATCATTGCAATCACACACCACACATGACTCGACCACCCCTCTGTACTGAGGTTTTCTCATGCAGCTCTGTTGACGAGATTTATAAAGAAAAAAAAAAAAACAACAATGATCAGGTAAGTTGAATGAGTCAAATTTTAGTGGCTTAAAATTATAGCTCAAAAATCAGAATAATACTGGAACTGAAAGCTTTAATATAGGTTATTATATCCTTTTGGTTCCAACACAGACGACATAAATTATGAAGTCCGTGTGAAGGAGTTAGGAAAATTTAATTGAAAAGTTGACATGGTGATGTGGCGACTTAAGGAGGTAATAATTTTGCTAGAACTTGAGCCACCGGATTCATTAACTTGACAAATGCAGGTGGGTGGTTTCACTCCTTCGATCGGTACCAAAAATTCAGCAAGACTAATTATTTAACAAAATAAAAAATAAAAAAAAATTAAAAGTTTGGTCGTGACTTTGCCTCCAGTCAACATTTTAATGACAGTTTAATTAGAGAGTGCGTGATTCTTAGTTATACCTCCCCCATTCTCCATTATTATTACATTTTAAATGGGAGTGGGGCAAGAATTGTCCTACGCGGTCTAACCCTCACCATAATTAACATACGATGGTTATTCTGAGATCATATAGGCGGAGGCCATGTCAATTCATTGCTAATATACACATCATCAACAATCAGTTCCATTTAAAATACATGACTTTTTTCAACCAGTTTACCTTAATTTCGGAGGGGTCGGGGTTTGACCATGACCTCCTCCCTGTTTCGACTACGATACCACTTGATCAGAAATCTTTTGTTGAGATGTGTTAAAAAGAATTACATGTGAAAATTGTAGCTTAAAACAAGAAAATTTAAGGAAACAACACAGAAGAAAACAGCTTTAAAATCATGAAGACACATAATTGATGTTGATTCATAGTCAGGAAGAGTTCAATCTCCCACAATTCTCAAATGGTGGAGTGACCTTTTCATGGAGCTAAATGGAAACAGAAATTACAGAAGTACAAAAATGAGAAATAACACCCATGCCTCAGTGGTAGAAAGTGCTGAAAATTGAATTTCCACAGTGAATAAAATGGACATCTTTGGATTCGTGGCATCAGTTAGTGAAAAATCTGCAAATTTTCCTTAATGCGAAAAGTGAAAATCTAGCCCCTCTGAAAACGACTTGATCTTGGTTTAGCCCCCTTGCACATTGCTCGGGGTTCCATTGCCTTCGTTTATTGCCCGCTCTTGTTTGCTACTGGGTACCCTAGAAAATGAAGGCTTAAGTAATATAAAGTTGGCGGATTTCCCCGTCATTCATTGGGAAAGTTGGTTCTGATTAGTTTGGTGGAGGAGGTCGGGTGGTCAAACCCATTACCTCAAATAATGAGAACTTGTTTCAAAAAAATGCACATTTTTGATAAAACTTCCTAAGTGATGTTGATGTAAGTCTTATTAAAAAGTAGGGCGACGTGGTAGGCATGCCCCTATATCTCTTTGTTATTTTTATGACCACACAAATGGGAGAGGGAGAAGAAAGGAGAAGGCGATTCTAGTAATGAAAATAGAAATCAATATGCATCTTAGTTTAGTAGAAAAGGGAAAAATGCCCAGTAGAAACATCTGGTAAACAACTTCATTTCCTCCATCCCTGTTTCATCTCCCCATGCCCCCACCATTTTCCCTCTTATCCTGCTTTCTTTTATAGACTTACATTTACATTCTTTGTTAGCAACACACTTCCTGATTTAACTAAATCTTAAGGCTAAATTAAACACTATCTGCATATGATGTGACACGGACCATATTTTGATACACTACTCTCAAATCCCCATTATAAAACATTATTATTCTTTTATTTCTTACTTTTTATTTCCATCCTTGCACCAACACGTCATGTCGCAGACAGATTCAGTACCACCTATTAAAATTCTTATGATTAAATATTTCAGCTTCACGATAAGACCTAATCACCATCGCTTTACTCAACACATCACAAATAAACAATTATAACTTTTCATCTCCATGTCTCTCTTTTAGGTGCAATATAGTATCATCATAAAACTAGCTTTATATCTACCATAGCCATATCAAGTATGAAATGTCATATTACGGAAACATATCTGTTCAGATTGATTTTGCAATGTTCTTTGGGCCCCACTTCCTCGCCCGTCATAAAGCCCTTCCCCGACCTTTGTCTCACTCTTCCCAGGTAAGTCAAAACAGTTATGTGTGCTATGTCTTTGTTCCTTCATCCCAGTCTGCTTCTCTAGTCAAAACACAACATGAGTTCTTGGTGGAGCGGCAGCTCTGGACCTTCAGTTAAGTCCATTACTTCTCTGTTGAAGAGTGGGCATATGTGCCAGTACATATGGCCTTTCCATTTCGGTTAATGTAGATCTGTGAACATGGGAGTGGCTTCTTTCGTTGGCTCAGTAAATCAAAGTATTGAAATCATACCGCTCACCGGTTTTCAGCCACTCTCACCATTCATTGAATATGCAGGTTTTGCCTCTTGGAATATTTGTTTTTCCTTGTTATATAGATATGATGTTTTAGGTGTCCAATTTCCTCATCCATTTTGATTTCTTATTCTGGGCAATTTGCTTGAAGCACGTTACGATAGTTTTTAGGATATTTTGGTTTCTTTTGTGTGGGTCGATCATATTGGAGAAAAATTGGTTAGAAGCCTCAGTCACTCTATAGTAGTGAGTTCTAAAGATAGAAACTAAAGTTACTGTGAATTTTGGAAGAATACATTGACATTTTATGACTAGGTATATACATTGCTTTTGAATACATATTTGGAAGAGAAATTGTTTGAAGTCAATATAATAGAGAGCTGATATTTGGATTCAGGATAGATATTAATTAGTATCTTATTTCTTTTCTTTGATATAATAATCACCTCTTCATGTGTAATCAATATTTTCATAAATATTATTTGATGGACATATAAATATATTTATAGGTGATCTACAATTTTATTCATGAATTTGTATACGTATAACGCTTAGGTGTTAGCTCCATGTAATTAAACTTTATTGTATTACACTGAATACACTCACTAATCTTATTGTTATCCATATTTAATTTATGTCGTTTCCTGCCGAGTTCAGGGACATATTCTTAAATCTCTTAATCACACATGCTCTCATGAGTTCCCTCTCGTTCTTCTCCCTCAACGCCTACGCATATTTTCAAAATTTTCTGCTCATTGTTTTATACATAGCCCTGTTTAAGAAGAAACCACCTATTTCTAGCGACCTCTTGAGCCATCTCATAGTATAAGGAATTCATATGAATCGACTCCAAGACCTTCCTTGATATGAACCCACTGAGCCCTGTTGTTTTCTCAGCTCACTCCATTTTAATGAAGACATTTCCTGTTGTTGTCCCTTTTAACTCTTGTTTAAGATGTCCTCGACACGTGGTCTTTTGCAGCTCAGGGCTATCCCCAGGGCTACAATACCACATGACCTGTTCTCTGTTCATTGTGGTGGGGGGTTGGGGCTGTGAGTTCCATGACCGTTGGCCCCACCCTTGTTTAAGTTCTTGTACGTATTAGTGGGGGCGGTGGGTCATGGTTGCAATACCCTTTAATTATAATTGTGCTATTAAAATCACGGTTGGTTTGGGAGGGCGGTGTCATGGCCAAACTTATAATTTTTTATTTTTTATTTTGTTTTTTTAAAAGCAATTTGATTATTTTAATTTTCGAAAATTGATCGGAAGGAGTGAAATAGGTCCAACAAATGTACCCCGAGAATCAGTGGGTTGGCCGAGTACGGTGGCCGGGTTCTGACCATTGTTTTCTCCTTAGTACATATCACCCAGTGTTCCTTCAACAGATATCTCACTCCTTCATCGTACTGTGAATGAGTGTTGTCTACACCATTGGAGGATATAAAGACGAGATCTACAGCTTGACATTAAGTTTTGCCACATTCCAGCACTTTTTATTTTGAAACCTTTGTGCCTCAAGCACTTGTACCTGGACTTATTAGTCCTAGATCTTTGTATGTCTCGGTGATGGTGGACAACGAGGCCATGCAATACTTTGTAGCCTTTATTAATTTAAGGAGGGGTATATCTGAAGGCCGTGATGGGGTTTCTGTGTTGGTTCTAGGTACTAGGACCATGTAGTGCATAGCATGTCTGACATTAATGGCAAACACATGGGGACATGCACTTAATGACAAATCATTTTGTTGTCGATATTACCGGATACCCACGATGTAGTGTTGGGTATTAAGTGGCTCATCATACTTGGGAAAGTCTCTGGATGGAGACTACGGGAGATGGAGTGGACAGCAAGAAGAGTGGGAAACATGTGATTATCATCGACGGGAACACATACCCTCACAAGAAACGGTCTGCACATTGAAGGGAGACATAGAGTGGGTAGTGGAGTTGAGGATTTCAAAGGAAAGTGTCTCGGTCAACTTGTGCACCCGGATGTGCGGACTATCTTGAACCATTACTCACGGTTTAGATTTGCATTCCATCGGGAAAACAATCGAACCATGAAGGGGTTGAGCACACCATTGAGCTTGAGTAGTGCATCTAGGCGAGTTATTATCACTCCCTACATGCACCCCAAACTCCTATAAGGATGATAGAGATCCTTTATGAGTCCAAATTTGGATACCATCACGACTGTGCTGGGTCCCATTTCAGCTACCGTGGTTTTGGTGAAAAAATGAGACGATACATCAGATACTTAGATTATGGGCGCTAAACAAGAGGACCATGAAGAACCACTGCCCATCCTAGGATTGATGAGTGATGGGTAGGCGAGAGACAAATTTCTTCTCAAGATCGATATGAGTGCAGAATTCACCACCAGTCAAGTGAGGACTGAGATGTCCCCAGGGACTACGTTCACTTCTACTACGACCATTTCCAAGTTTTGGTGATACCTTTTGGTGACCAACGCCAGTACTTTTGATCTTCCATGAGCCAAATATTTCTGCAATACAGATTGAGTAAGTTCATGCTAGTATTTTTCGATGACATTCTCATCTAAAACTACACATGGAAGGATATTTGCAGCACATTTGGTTACTGTAAAATATTATGGAGAAGCGGTATTTTACATGCAAGTTGTCCAGTCACGGTGCAGCCTGCATAGATGCTCTGTCCAGGAGGCATGTCATGATGGATGGTGAGAGTCCCACGAGGAGAAGATCCAATAGCTGGATTCTGGGCCCGAAGAATGTGACGGAGACTCGGGGTTTGTGGGAATATGCACTACACAGAGTTCATCGAGGGATTTTCTACAACATGCCCTGGATCTCTCCACAGAGAGTTTTCTTGGATATATGTTAAATAGAGGCCTTGTGACCAGGAAGTGATAGAAGTTTCCCGGTGTTGGCATTGTCCAATTTCCATGCCTGCAATGTTGGAGTGTGATGCTTGGGAGAAGGGTGGGCCTTTTAATCAGTGATGTAGGGGGGTCATCCCTTAGCTGAGAGGCGAGGAGTTCTTTGCCCATGAATGTTATTTTGACACCCTTGTGAAGATCAGTATGTACATGTATTGGCAGGTTCGGATAATACCTTGTGGGGAATAGGTTCCAAGTGAGGGTAAACCACCATGTCTTTTGATTGATCCCTTGAGCGGTTAAGGGGAGACGATAAAATGAACAAACAGATCTAGAAAGCATGATTTTAACATTGGTATCTCAAGGGAAATATAAACATGGTGGAAGATGTGTTATCATGGAGATTGGCAATACTGATATGATGAATGGCCATAATTTAGGCTGATTTTGTTGAATTTTCTAAAGGATGCATTTCACTCTTTAGAAGATATTAGATTGACAAGTGTGAGATGGCGATTACCGGGTGATGGATGGGAATCACTCTGTCAAGTCTTGCTACTTGAAAAGTAACTCCCAACTCGAGAGGCTCCTTTGCATGCAACTAATAACTTGTTACCATTTTTGGTCATCTAACTGTTACTACAAGATTGAACAAGTACACCATAAGACAATTTCTACAAAATAAAATTGCTTTCCTCTATGAAAATAACTTAGTAATACACCTTTATTGTTATTCAGGTCATGAGGAAATTACATGAAATATTAAATAAATCTACACTGTTTAGATTTTTCACTCAAGGAATAATTAGTTAAACAATAATTCAATTAATATTACAGTCCTTAACTTCAGCAGGAAAATTAATTAATTGTTATGTTATCTATTATTTTCTAGAATAAAATTATAAACCTTATTTAAATAATAAATACCTTATTAAAATTTATTAATCCTCATAAATAATTATTTATTTGATTATTTTTATACATACATCCTTAAAATAATAAACAAATCATTTATTTATTATTATTTTAAAATAAAAGATTTATTATTAATTCTTTTCCTCCCGATAAATATAATAAAATATTCCATAAGATTGGATCTTGATTTTGTTAATAATATTTTTATTATTTTTTAATGTCTAGACTAATATTATTTGTTATAAATGGAAGATTTTCATTCATTCACTACCTTTTTATTTGCCTAGATATAAGATCTATGCTGATGCAATTTGGTCTACATCATTGTCATATTTTCTATATTTTACTTGTGAAACCCTTTGAGTTCCATTTTTATTAGGTTTTCTATCAAGAGAGAGAATTTTAGATCTCAGTCAGAAGACTTTGACCATCCCATTGAGAGAAACTGTGTATCTTCTGTTTTCTCCAAAGTGCCAATGAAAAAATACAAATTCATTCAACATATTCTTGTCTTATATTGAATATGAAGAACTCTTATTTTTTGTTACTAGCAATGTATTTTAATGCATAGATATGAATTTTTGTAGCATTTATCTTGATCAACTAATTACAGATCAAAGATATTGGCGACCATCTTTGTTGTTAGGGCTATTTATTTATACATCTAAAGTGAGCCTTTTTATACACTCCTTGGTCAGAATCCATACACTAACAACTGTGATTCCACATGGGTTCACAATTACGACAGCCCATCATTTTTAAGTCTGCCTTGTCCATGCCTTCAAACCCTGAATTTCTATTTAACTTATTGTTTTTTCTTGCCTTGATAGTATGTGTTTCCTAACTACTAAACACAAAAACATTTAAAAATTCTAACTTAATATACTGAGACCTATTGCGCGGGTAATGAGATATCGATATTGTTGAGGACAACACGATATAACTGAAACACACTCTGAGAGTGCAGAAATGCAGGTCACACTTTTGAGCTAAAACCTATGGCTGAACCTCAGTATACAGAAAACGGACAAAAACTTCTGAATCTCTACGAAATGGGTGGAAACTACGACACAGACTTTTACAGGAGTTTTTCGAAAGTTTTTGAGTTTGTATAAGCCTTTGTTCTGAGTTTTGATCTAGTCTCTTTAGTTTTGGACCTATGCTTGTTTGTTTTACCCATATAAGTGGGAACCTAGCCCTCTAGGGCTTACGTTACCCTCACACATATATGATTTTGTCTGCAATTTTGTAAATTTTAGAGTGTTCAACCATTTTCCAGATCGATACCTTACCTTCGGATCCACTTATGAATTGACTCATTTATCCATCCAAATCACCGCCTTTTTAGCTTTGTTTTGGTTTTCTAAGTTCTCTTTTTATCCAAAGGGTTATGGCCAGCTGTACCTCATTTACACGTAATTTTCTCTGATTTTTTGTTTTTGTACACCTATTCCATTGATCAAGTACACTTTGATCCTACCTATTGATCATGGTTATTTTGTTATCATTTTATTGATTTTTCCTTCAGACTGCTTGTTGGTACACTGTGGGTTTAGATTATTGCATTAATGTAACTATTTATTTTTACTAGTCTTCTAGTTTCTGTCTTTCATTGTCTACTAGGTTGCTTCTGATTACTTATGCCTTTTCTTTTTCTACAAACGTTTGGTTTAAAGGTAAAATTTCACACTTTACACACCTGGTGAAGAAGAGCAGTTATTACTTAAGCAAAGACTTTAAACATTGAAATCAATTGATCACTGTACCTCTTTGCCCTTCATTGTTTGTTGTAATCGGATGATCTTACCTCTTCACCCTTGTTCAAATTATGCGCTCTCTCTTTGTGCAGTGTTTTGCCTTCCTGGCCTTTTCCTGAGGGTGTTTATCGAGGAAGACTTCCTCGCCTTCATCCTTAGTTTAAAGTGGGAAGGGCACCTCCTAGGCATGGATTTGATTGCTATCACCAATTCACATGAATATATAGGTTCATTGGGTTCCCCTTCTGGAACTGCTTGGTTCACCCCAATACCTTCTGTCTCTGGTTAGAACCTATGGCAGTGGTATGCAAACCCTGTGATGGGAATACTGTGGTGAGTTATAACTCTAAAGATATTAGCTTCTCATGATCCCCTGCTGTGACTGATCTTGGGTGCCTTAGTTCAGTCTGGCCATTACCTTCACACCATGATGGTAGTTGGCTTGTTATCTGACCACACTCACTGGTATCCCAGGTTGCAGAGGCCTTGTTGGAGAAGATCTCTGATAGTGTTGATCCTTTCCCACATGTGTGTTTTAAGGCTCTAACTCCATACCAGGTAAGATACATTAAAGATCTTCGGTTGTTCCCAGCAGAACGCTTATTAGTGAAGCTTCTAGTGACATGTTAGGTAGAAGACCTCATCGTCTCATACCACCTTCTTGACTCTCTTCCTTGTTTTCGTCTTATTACCAACACACTTCATTCTGGCCTGTTCTGCTTTTGACTGCACAAGTCAATCTTCTGTGACCCCGTCTATCAATCACCTTGAAATGGCGGAAGAGAGCCCTATGTCGAGCCCCTACCTTCGAAGGCCTAGTGTCTACATGGGTAGTTCCTTGATCTCACACTGCCAGCAAGGATACTTATCACATTTCCTCAAATGAAAGCCTCTATAAATTTCGTTAAAATATTATTACGATCTCTGTGAGTCAAGGTTATGTTTATACCATTCTACACAGTCTTCCTAAGACCCGGTGGTGCCAACGCACAGAACATCTGTCGTAAATGATATCATTGGAGCTCTCTCTCATCCATACGCTCAGCCTCCCCATGGGCACATGGTTTCCTGGGGAGGGCCAGCACCTCATGCACTTTCCCCCTCCGGTAGCATGTATCCGGACACATGCCTCCCTCCTTTTTAGCAACCTCATGTTTACCACAATGTTATAACCTCCTTCCCACTGGCTCTGTGGCTGGTGCTCCGGCTCCTCAGCCTTCTGTCCTTTCACTATCGCACTTCTCAACCCCTTAGCATTACCCAGCCCCCCTCGGGGGTGGTGCCTGCCCTGTGAGGCGTAACTAATCCTCACTCCTTCCAAAAAGAAAGGGAAAGGCATAAAATATTCATACAGTCAATCCTGGACCCCTAATCTCTCAAAATAATGCACCTAACTGCCTTGACGTGGGGCACTTAGCCCAAGCATGGCAGAGTGTCATGGTATTTTCTTCTGTGTGATAGTATGGTTATTACGAACGATTATCCTCTTTTTACCACGGATAGACGGATGTGGGAGTCTATTCTTGTCAGGATTAATCAACTCCTTAGTCCCTCCCCGATGCCTAGTGTGTGTGTTTATATTGTACCTGGTACCTCGTTACTAGATTCTCGTGAATTGACCAGCCCTATATTGGGCCTAAATGCTGGAACTGGTCAAACCAGTGTAACTCAAACCTCTGCCTACGTCTATCTCAGAGCCCTCTTCCAGGTTCTACAAAGCCTCTTTCAACACTAATGGTCCTTTGAGGATCCCTCGGCCTAAGGCGTAGGTTCATACCAAGATCCCTAGGGACCTTCTTGCAATCACCTTTGAAACTTCCTGTCGTATAGCACCTGTCCAGATGATTGTCACAATCTCTTCTTGCCCCTTCTGTCTCAATCTTTGGAACTCCTCGATTCGTGCCCTTCTGATGAAAAGATCTACTATTTACCATAAGCCTTGTGATCCATGAGATGATCGATTGATCGTCTTCGATGTTGACGGGAGTCGAGCATCCTCCTCTCCACCCTTGTCGCTCCCCGTCAGTCAGATGGGGCCACCAGCCTTCCCGGTGTATCTCATTGTTGAGGGCATCTACCCTCATGATGTCTTCTTTTTTTTTTTGAGTTGAGACAAATGGATCCACAGTTCAGCTCACCCCACGTCCTCTCAAAACGTGGGATGAGGCACCTCCCGACCCATTGGGCTATTCTACAGGCTATGCTACCACTCTTCTTGTGACACAATATTGTTTGCATTAGTTAAGTCATAGAATGCTCCCTTGGAACAAGACATTCTATTAGGTGCGCTACACCTATGCGATGTACAGCATCCCCATCTGTAGTCACCACAGATTTTCTTCTCCTGTGGAAAAATGTCTAGCTGAAACTGATGGAAGGCATATTGGCTTGAAGTCTGAACCTACAGACCATCATCTCTTTAGTGACCAATAAGCAAACAGTCATCCTTTGACCAGTGTCTCACACAGGTCTAAAAGACTCCTCTTTGCTATGAACTGTAGTCTTCCTCCTCTTGTCTCCCTGTCCCGAGCTCGTCGAATGTTTGCATGATCACGGTGTCTCGGGCCTCCTAGGAAAATCGCTTTGGTTATTATTAATGACCTAAGCCCTCCGCAACCTACTCTATTGCCCAGTTAATCATACAAGACCACTCACTCTCCCTTCCCCCCATTTGACATCCAACAGGCCTTTCTACCTCTGGAATTAGCTGCCTCCAGTACCTTAAAAGCATCTTGGAGCCGTCTCCCTTTGTTGTTACCCCTGCGATTAGATACCTCACAAAGTGTGTATTTTATCCATGCTTCCCCTCTCTCTTCTAATGACTAGAGTTCATGTGCATGATGATCCCCTGTTTCTTCAGCTGGTCAACTAAACCTTCCCTTGCTTTGACCTCGGTTCAGCGATTCATGACTACTCATTTGCTACGGTGCCTCGACCACCTCAGCAAAACCTTCCTCTTAATCCACAGCCGCTGCACAGGTAAGAAGGGCAGCCATCAAGAAAACTGTGGTAAATGCCAGAAAACCTTGCCCTCCTCGGTCGCCAGCGTACTGGGTCATGCTGTGTGATGTTTATGTGTATCACTGCCACACAATAGGGTTGCTACCTCAGCCATGTGATGCGCGTAGCGTTCCCAGGTAGATATCCCAGTGGTGTATATGTCACTATGCTGGGTGGTCTGAAACACGAGGTCTTCTGACACAAATCACCCTTGTGCTTTGTGTGATTCCCATATTTACTATATTTCACCCTCACAATCGCCTCGATGACTTTGCCTTCCTCTCTGGTCACGGTTCGCCAATACGAGGCCAAACACAACGGTCACCTCTCTCCTTATTCCCGCATTTTTGGAAAAATAGGAAGTGCAGATGCTCCCATTGACATTCCCCTCTAGATGTCGAGATGATAGAATGCTGTCCCACCCATTTTCTACTATCATCATCTGCCAGACACTGATGCAAGTCACAAGAGACTTCCCCTAATGTTACGACCTCCCTTCGGTGATCACCCCACAGTCAGCACCCGGTAGATCTAACCTGCTGCTCACACTCATGCAGCTATTGCTGCGATGATGCACATGTGAACCTATCTTATCCTTGATGATGAGTCGGGTAGCTTTGTGGCTGCATCAAATTCATTCTTCTTCAGATCACCCATACCCTTCAGGTAGTGACATTATGGAAGTAGTCACCACACGAATTTATCTCTCACATCAAACCATACATTAGGAACCATAAGCATGTGCTTAGTACATTGACACCCAATTTTTTGAGTGAGAGGCACCATATTTGGAGGCAGGGAAAGTCAAGTATCTACAACTCTCCTAATTAAAAATACAGTTGTGTCCATTCTGGTACCATCATTCTTCCCTATTGAAAGAACCTCCAGTCTCATATGCTACGTCCTCATGGATGATGCCCCTAAGCATTCCTTCGTCTTACATCAACAACCCCGGTCCTTTAATGCATTCATTTTGTGTCTTTGTCAGACTTTCTAGGAGAGCACCCAGTTCATATCTCCAAATCCACTCTTTGGGATAGTGGCACCATGTATGTCTGTCCAGAAACCCAAATCATTCATTTCACCTGCTTAGTACAAAAGATTTAGTGATCTCATTCCTTTTAAGCCCTTCCTCATGTGGCTCAGTAACATGACCACTATCATTCAATGTTCATTTGAATTCCCTTTATAAATACATTTTAGCATGAAATTATATATAGCAGAACCTATGCCTGCTGATAAAATCCAGATCCTTCATATTTTAAAACCATACTATAAACATGTACACTTTCAGGTCAGCTCTGGGAGCAAAATCCAGTTTATACCATTCACTACTACTCGAGTCCATGAGAATAGACCCAAAAGTTGTTGGCTGCTTCCTTGAGCTGCGATTTCTCGTGAAATTCTGATTCCCTCATTAAAAGTAGGATTAGGCCCTCTACACACATGCAGGGTCTCAGAAGTTCCAACATGTCCAGTTTATTACCACCTGCTAAATCAGTGCTCATTTGAGACAATATATCTCTCTCTCTGTTACCACCCTCCCTGCCTGACAGTGAATTTGGAAAATTCATATCAGAAACTACGATTTTTATTTTGCCTCTAATGACCATGCTTCAGTTTAACTTCTGCCATTGACTCTCTGGCCTCAATGGTATACTATAATCTGCACTGTGTTTATTCTTCTCTGGATTTATTTTTTCCATGAAAGGTCACTTCACGACTCCCTCCAAAGTCAAATTTCTTACTTGCTTTCTCTTGGGAACCACTTTGCTCCTTTTGTCCCTTACTTGTGTGATTTTCGTCTTGGTAATATCTTAATACTCATGTTTTTATGATCCCAAATGGACCCTTTTTGGCCAATGACGGGATCCTTAGTTTTACTGACTGAAACCATCGAGTTGAGTCATCTCTGACCTCATGAATTCTATCTCGAGTCCCTTGGTAATACGTGCTAGTCCTCCATCCTTCATTGCTTGGTTCCTCTCTCGTGTCATGATTGGCCTTGATCCTCATCCCCTATCCCCTTTTGATATTGTAATATTCTTCCTGAGTCATCCTTTATGGTATCTAACGAGGAAGTCAGCAAGTACCTTTCATGACACCCCATTCATATTAATACAATTCTTGAATGAATTTAGTCAGCTTTTCTTATTTTCTCAAATTTTGCCCGGATCCCTTATTGCCTCACCTGTGGGATTTTCTTGTCAGACATCGGATCATTCATTCCCAGTCTGGTCACAGAGGCGATGTTGCCTTGGTTATAGCTTCCACTCTTGTTTGGTGCCTCGGATCAGGCAAGGGACTCCTTATTTGCCTTTGAATTGATTGTTCTGAAACCATCTCCTTTCAACATGATCAGATCCATATACTTAATGGTTCGTGATGCAACAAACATTGTGGTCCAAGGTGTGTGTGATATGTTCAACCCTCATGAGGGGGTGGCCTCTGGGTAGCCCCCACATGCTGGATGACCGATCTTCATTAGGTACCAGTGAACCATGGATTCTGATGTCTCCATTTCAGTACACTTGCAACGCCTTTTTTGTTTGCATGTGTCGGTCATATTTTTGAGCCTGTATTTGAGGCTTATTTAAGTTAATATTTGTATCTCATGTACTCGAATGTTATTGTATAAGTCAAAACATGTATCTGAGCCACAATATGTATGTGGGATTCATTATCATGTTTTTACCTAGCTCATGTTTATGCCAACATACTATATTGTTAGGTCCTTATTTATTGGATGCTTTATTCTTTGTGCATGGCGAACTCGTGCTTTCTAGCCGCCTATATACAGACATAACAAAGGACTTATGCTTTGTAGTCCTTTCTTTCTCGGGGTCTAGTCCTCTAGCACTTGAGTCTACCTCTTTCTTTCTCTCTTTAGCTATCCTCTTAGTGTCTAGTGATTGAATTCTTACAAGCCTGCATGGATTCCTGGTGCCTTCTACTTTCTTTATTTGGGGGAACATTTATACATTTTGGTCATCATATAACCTTCAGATGGACTAATTTCTCCATCTTAAAATTAATTTACAAACTTATTAAACCACATTAAGTTGTTTATGGTCTAAGCAGGAAATGACCAGAAAAAATTAATGAAATCTACATTGCGGGTACCTCAAGGAATAGTAGTTAAACAACGGTTAATTAATATTCCTGGTCATATTAACAAAGCAGGGAAAATTAATTAGATAAATTATTATTTATCTTATTATTTTCTTGGAATAATTATTAAACATATTTAAATAATAACTATTATTAATTATTAAATCATATAAATAATTAAATAAATCATTATTTATTTGATTATTACTCAATATCTTAAATAACAGAGAGAGAGATATTCTTTATTTATTTTAAATAAAAGAGGTTAAATTTAAGTCAATTCTTTCCTCAAATACTTAAAATATACATAAAGTTCAGATCTTAATTTTAAAGTTTAATAATATTTTTAATTATGCATAATATCAACCTAACTCAATGTACATTGACCTAATGAAGGGTTTTCCATTCATTCACTACCTTTTGTTGCCTAAAGATCACTTTCTGGGTCTATACTTTTAGGTAGAAGCTTTAGTCCTGTCTTCCTGTATTTTCTCTCTTTTATTTGTGACTCCCTTTGAGTTTCATTTTTGCACAGGTTTCTACACCATCAAGGGGAGTTTTAGATCAGAATGCTGAGTTTACAAAATTATCCCTATGAGAGCTGTTCAACATCCTTCTATGTTTTCCTCCAATTTATTATTAATTAAATAACATATTCTTGTCTTATATTGGATGCATGGAGCAACTCTTGTTTTTATTTATTATTAATGTATTTTGTATAGATCTAGATGCAATGTTATCTTAGTCAGCTAATTGAGATCTAAGATATTTAATAATATCTTTATACATTAAAATTTGTTTTTATTTAAAAGCCATGACCTTGTTGCTAGCGATTAAGATTCATACTAACCTTGTGATTCACCATTTCGACTATGGGGGTTCGAAGCACCGAGCCATCGGGGAGAGGTTCTCATGCAGAGGAGCCTCAAGGAGGACATTCCTCAGCCTCTTCGGGAGTGCGTAGTTTATCAAACAAAAGGTTAGACACCCCATGAGGTTTCCCAAGCCACTTCCCATTTCGGAGGAAATGGAAAATATCCTGAATTCACAGTTTTATGGTGTGGAAAATTTTATGCTGTTACGTTAATTATTGATGAAATTATGCTCACTTCTTAACAGATGGAAACAGTGCTGCCTTGTGACTGACAGGAGATATTTTTCAAGATAATTTTGGACTCACAGGCCCCAAAGACCATAAATGGTGTGGGGAAAACGGTTCATGATGACCCTGTTAGCATGAGTTATTCATTTGGTGAACTCAGATTCTTTATTTTACCTACACAGAGAGGATAAATAATTTAGAATAGTGAACAAGTGGCTAGAAGACTTCTTGACTTCTCTGTGAGATGGCACAGCAGCAATATGTTGGCTTCATTTGGGGAGAATGGTATACATACAGACATTCCATGTGTAGATGGAAGTATCTCATTTCTGCCTTTATATGGTTATAATGCTCTAACTTTTTTTTGATGTGATGTTGAATCTAACAAGGACCCTGAGCTGAGGACTAAATCAAGATATCTAAGAGATACTCTAGGATCTCAGGAATAACATGCAACAAAAAAATGAGAAAATATACCTGGGTGAAGGCCACGTGGGCGGTTGAGGTGGATGATGCGGTATGCCTTCGTCTACAACTGCCCTGACAATCCATGCTAAATAAGAAAGGAGCTAAGTCTCAAACCCCTTCTGGGTCCTGGGGTGAACATACGTGTTGGGGAGAGTACATGCCTCTGGAAGTTGGACCTACACGGCTGGGAAATGAGATACAAAATTTTTCACATGTCGTGCTGAAGAAAGTTTAGGACGCGCGGTGACAACCATGCTCAGACCACCTGCACCTAATGATGAGGAAGTGATGCACTATGGCAGAGTAATCTTGGGGCCTGCAAGGAGAGACATTTGAGGAGCGGACCGTGAAAGAATAACTGGTCGATGGAAGACCTTCCGGATGAGGATTCCACTTGGGAAGGGGAGAATATCACACGGCATCCATATTTGCGGTTGCTTGAGGACAAAACAACATTTTAACAAGGAGGGTAGCAATATTCGCAATTATGATCGGCTAATTGGAATATTAATTTTGTTAATTTTTTTTCCTTTTTCATGTAAGAGAAAAATAAAGTGGGTAATGGTGACCCACAAATGAAATCTCTTCAATTTAATTACCTTCTCAGTCTGGTATTAGTGAGTGGATAGCAGGGTATCAACACATAATAGACATCATCTGGTCAGCACTTCATGAGGAAAGCATGTATGACAACACAGGGGACTCATGGAACAACAAGGGGACATCAACAACGTAGTAGTTTGGTAGGTAAAATTGTAACTGGTGAGACAGACCCAGGAACAAAACGGTCCTTCAGTAAAAGAGGATGAGAGTAGCTCATTCGATTCATTCGATCCATATTAATTTTATATGCAGTAGGCTTCGAAGCATACTTGAGTTATTTAGCCAAGTTTGCAGAGTCTTGTTTAACATAGAGATTTCCAAGTGGGGGTCTGAAGCTCATCTTCAAGGATTTCGAGTGCCTATAGGGAGGAGTTTAGTTGGTTGGGAGAGAGGGCATCAGGGTTCATAGGATTCGTAGTCCCTTCTAAGGATAAACGTAATCATCCAAGGAGCATGATCAGTAGGTGGAGTAGCCCAGGAAGGAAGAAGACACAGTATATTTCCAATGAGGCTTTGAGGAGGTACTAACCTTCCATAACAGAGTTCTGAAGTTTCAGTTCTTCCAAAAATTTATTTGGGAGCCTTGTGCCCAACGGGGGTACATACCAAACTGAGAGGTGAATTTATAGGGTCTTTTTGAGAAGAAATCATGCAGGCTCTCTCAGTTTTTCTAGGAAAGTCAGATTAAAATCTTTGGGTACATGACAGTCCAGGACAATCCAATCCTGGTCCTTCATAGTATCAACATTTCGGACAAAGCAGGAGAATCTGAGTAGAAAAGCAGGAAGTTAGGCAGAGAATGAGGATTATTTTCATGCTGCAGTTCAGGTGCTGCATCTTCATACCATCTTTGTACCTTTCCCATTCAGAAATATAGTAACTCTATCAATTTGGATCAATTCATAGTGTTTTTGCATATTTTTGTTTGTTCTGAATTTTGATCTTCTTTCTTTGTATTAGTGTTTGTTCCCAATTTGGATAATGAGGCCCATTTCTTCTCACAAAATACTTTAAAAATATTCAACAATAATTAAAATTCTGAATATAGCTTTCATTGTGCCAAAAAATAAGTTACAAAGCTGATTTTGTAAACTTAAAATAACTATGTTGCTCACTTTTACAATCATGGAATTAGTCAAATCATCATCATCCTCATTCTTACTAAAGTTTTTTATTTATATTAAAACATATCTCTAACATTGGAATGATAAAGTTATCACGAAAATTTCGATTCCCAAGTTACTTAATTAAATTACAAGATATTTTTAAAATAAAAAAATCACATTTCTTACAATGCTCACGCAAATAGATAAAGTCCTCATTATTTTAAGTCAGTCAATGGTGATAAAATGTGTTTCTTCTCTAAAAAACCCAGGGAACAACATTTTGTCCAACAGACCTCTTTATATTAAATTTACTAATTATACTACTGATAACTAGTATATAATTAAACCTATCAACAAAATGAAATACTAAATGATAATGGCTACTTTTCTAAAGCTTGATATCTCAAATTATTACATAAACTAGACTAAAAAGACTTGCAAAAATAGATGTTTAAGCGAAGAAACAAAGGGAAGAAACATACCAATTCCATTTATTATGACCAAGTGTCATTATTGAGTTCTGATGATTTGCCAAGATATATTTAGATATTTTATGAACCAAGTTTCTTTTTCACAAGAGTGTGCTAATAACTTATCTCTTTTATCTATTGGGCCATTAGCCCACACTCACGTTATTTATTTATGATAGCATGCTTCCCTTACAGTTTTAAATATTTGGATCTCAAACCTCAAGAATGCTGTGCCACCATAGGAAGAGACTTGTTGATCATGTCCACTAAAAGACATTAGAGGTGACAGATCCTATATCTACATGTGGGATGTCCCATGGTGCCATGCGTTCAGCCCCCTACCTCAAGTTCCCTGCACACTGCATGAAGTGTGCAGGAATCTCACAGGAATGGAAACAATAATGGTGGCCATCCACCTTGCCTGGGAAATACAGAGAATATTAAATATATGTGATACCGTGGCGCTCAACTTTCCTGGGTGCAACCCTACCCAAGAGATTTCATGGCCTCTTAAGGTGCAAGGTAAATCCATGAGATTAGAACTTGAATAAAAGTGTGAAATGGAATAAGCTAAGTGTATAACATAAACAGTCCATGCTACACAGAGTTTTATCTGCCACAAATCTGATGAAGGATTTTTAAAATAAAATTTCAAACTTCTGAATTTAGTTAATGGAAAATTGGAATATGAAGTTATCATTAAAAAATGTGGGAAAATAAATCCATCATGTCTAAAATTTGCTGTAACAATATAGATTACATTGTCCAAATGTTAACACTGTGTTGAACACTCAGGATTTAGGCCAATAAAGGGGTTGTTTGCTACAATTAGACTCTCTGAAGTAGAAATTTATTGATTCCATTTTAATTATGAAATCATTTGGCCCAAACTTTTCAGACTTAGGAGAACAGGGGTTGAATTGGCCTTGTAATATGTATCTATGCATCATGAATTCAACTTTTTTATGTTTAACTTCCCTCATTTCAATACAGCACACCACAAGGTGCCATGAGAGGTTACAGAATGGAACCTAATCAATATGATCCATGTGGAATAACATGGAGTAATCATTTGATGTATCAATATGTTTATTATGTCCTTTGGCTTATTCGTTGTAAGTTCACCCCTACTTCTGGTACCTCCCATGGTTACCTCAGATGTCATAAAGGCCCATGCAATAGAACCTTTTTCAATCATATTTTCCAGGAGAACATGAGGTATATTTGATCTATAATGTATCATGCATGTTATCACGTCTTGGTACTAGCGCAACACAACTGAGTCCATGGTTGCCTTAAGGCATAAGGTGAAACATGTGAAATTGGAACCTTAATTAAGAGTGTGAAATGTGTTGTTTCTAACCATTGTTTTAGAACCATTGAGAAAAATAACAAACAGACAATACCCTTGCTTTATCAACTTTCATGAGAAATGTAGCCTCTTCTTCTTGATGCAATGGAAAATAAAAAACTTAACTATAAATAATCAAAAAAGAACAACATTATATCTAAAAAAGCAGACACGTCTCTTAATATAAATAGTCATCCAAAATCCAGAAAGCAGATACATGAGGAGAAAATGAAAGTATAAAAATCCTATTAAAAATAAAATATTATATGGAATCTAAAAAATGAGATAAAAACACCCAAAAAATATGAAAATTTTCTGAAATTATATACTTCATGTAATTATCAGCACCATAAGTGCAACCTCTACTTCCAAGTGTGTCCATGGCTACCTTGGGTACAGATAGCCATGAGATTAGAACCCTTAACCAAAGTGCTGAAATGGAGCCAGCTGGTATTATGTAAATAGCCCTTGTTATCTCTTCTTCAACCTCTAAATCATTCAAAGTGATACCACATCTCAAGCCCCTTTCTCTCACGAAGTATCTCTTCCCAGGCAGATCCAACTTTACAGGATGGAAAGGAAAATCCTTGAAATTTGTGAAATTCAGCCCAGAAACTCTCCATAGTTTGAAAAATAAAAAAAAAGGCAATCGTTAAAATAGATACTTTCCAAGGCATATGAAAAATGGAGTTGGATATATAAAACTATAAACTATCTTGGCCTTGGGAATGATTTTATCAATTGATCAGTCAGGTGAATCTTCTACCAAATTATTACATATTAAATAATCAGGGGGCTTTGATTTTCAACAATACAGAGGACACAGTGGAGGATGCCTTTCTCTCTCCTTTCATGTATGATACTGAAGGACTCTAATCAGTGACTGTAACAAACTAAAAAATGAGAATAAAAATTAATTAGTTATCAACATATTATTCATTTAACTTTTTTTTAGGCCTGATATCTACTGTTTGTAGGCAATGTATTGTTGGAAAGTATAGTTGATTAAAGGAGGTATTGGACCTATAAAGGCTACATGTTTAGTATAATCATTGAAATCTGATTGTGAAAAATATTTAGGCCTTTCCAAATTCAAAGTGGATAGAATCTTGGAAGTGTTCTGAGTTTGAGGTAAAGACCTTCAAGAATCGTTCAAATATTTGGAGTTTCATCTAAAGTCGTCTCTTATCGTATCAGGGTGTCCTCTTGGCTGTTACAGGTGAGCAGGATGGCTGTGATAAAATAGCTATCTAGAGCGGGGGAGACTAGTCTTGGTCAGCCATAAGTCTGTGTCTCTTATTGTTGCCCTCTCTTGGGTACTGAAAATATTCTCTCCACAATTAATAAAATTTGTCATTCTGTGAGATTAAAGACAGACATCCATGATGTAGCCCCAGCATGGGAGAAAATAGTACGTCGAAAGGCAGGAGAATCAGAATCAAGATTCCCTCCTTCAACTTCTCTGGCTACAGAATTCTGAACAGCTCATCTGCATTTGAAAATACAAAGGTGGCCATCATAAAAGGAAATTCATTGATCCCATGCCGTTACAAGATTGGTTATTGCAATACTGAAATGAAATTAAAAATACATCATTGTGTAGGTGATGGTGGTCAAGATCAATTCAGACGAGGGGTCTGGCACAGGCATTTGCAGATGGAGCCTGGTGCAGACAAGCCCATGACCCATGGGTGGGGAACACTGCTGGAGACCCTGCTGCAAGTCTAATGACCATTGGAACAAAGGGGTTTGAACCATGGGTTATACAGCCTGCAAGGTGCAGAAAATGCTGTACAGAGCCAAAGCACATGGATGACGAGGGGAAGCCCTCCGGATTGAAGGCAGGAGTGGCTGAGAATTGGCGAAATTACATCGATACCTTCAAAACTCATCATGAGGTTAGGAAGTGGATGAATGGATGGGTTCATGTCCATCACGTCTGTGCTCCCAAAATTTGGGTACAAATGGCTAATGGCACAGAAGGGTACGTAGGAGCCAGTGAGGTGGTTTAAACCTTCATGGGAGACTCAAAGGATTGACAAAAATGGAGATTGTTCTTAGAGATTTACTTGCATTTATTGAAACAAAGTTGCCTCACAGGACTTTCTCTAATGTAGAGGAATGCTGATTGCTTTGATTGGTGCCTCTTAAAATTATGCAAATTGATTCTTACCTCTTCCTTACATGCCCTTTAATATTAGGCTGCGGATTTAAACTCAGGCTCCTCAGAATTGCAAAAATGGGAGGAAGTGATATGCAGGCATAGCGGAAATGGTATGGCTCCTCTGAGTAACGAGGGTATGGAACCTCCCCACTGTTCTTGGAGACAGATTAATGCAAAAACTGCGTCATCTTCCCAATATAATCTCTCTTCTTTTAGCATGAAGATGCCTCTCTGAATATTCAATTAAAACTGCAAACCAAATGACCTGAGTCATCAGGGAGAGAACTGGTAGTATTTGGTAGAATCACTATTGAGACAAACCTCAGAGAATAGATGTAGGGTTAGTTAACATATTCCATGACCATCAGAGAGAATCCTCGAAAAAAATGGGATTGTATGAGTGGAGGACAAATAGCCCTTTAAGTAAATGCTACTTAACATGTTGCTCTCGTCTCTGAGATGAGATATACATCTTTAGGGACTCTCTGACATCATAAAGTGGTTTATTGATTCAGAATCTCAAATTATTTGTCTCTTCTTACTTGATGAGGTGATACATATAAAATCTTTTTTTAAAGCAGGTCACATGCTGACTGGGGAACAAAGCTATAAGGCAGACCTCTATCCCAGGAGGGCGTGTGAGAATACACAGACACAGTGATGAGGTGATGAGGTATATTCAAAATGATATTCTTAACCTCCTTGTCAGTGGAACTCAGCTGCTCTTTTTTTTTTTTTTGAACCTCTGGATAACCAGACTATAAATTGGTGAAATTTTAGACTTTTTGTTTTATTTTTCCTTTAGCTCGAACATATTCTAACAGCTTTCTGTCTGGTTCTAGTTTTTTCCTCGGAGGGTGGGAGATAAGTTTTCATATACACTGAGACATATAAACTTAAGATTGAAAATTGGATGCCAGTTTTTTTTTTTTGATGTGAAATTATAATTATTCTTTTTCATCCCTATGTGGAGCATACATTTTTCTCTTCCTGAAACTGTGAGAACAGATGGAAGGTAACTTTCTTTATCATTTACAATGGGGTTGGAAGTTGATTTTCCTCATCTATCTTGTTTCTTCAATTTTCCCTTTACTGAAGCTGAAAAATACAATTCTTTGATGCTACTTGAATATACTATGTAACCTTCTACACTCTTAATAGATGGTTGGTTTTTCTTTGGAAAAACAAATAGCCCTTACTATGAGCAACATACAAATGTGATATGATTTTTGACTAAAATTTCAAACTTTTAGGTTGGGACTAATGAAATTGAAATATGAGGTTACTCAAAATTTCATGGCATTAGACTGCAAAATACAATCTAGGTATTAGGAATTTATCATAATCTTGATTTATGTTGTCCAAATCATAATATTTTTTATTATGTGGATTCCTCATTTTTAATAGGGGTTGTTTTCCCTGACAAACTCTCTAAGATTCCATTGTGCTTGTAATCCATTGGCCCCACAGTTTTCTGATTGGAAGATGGGGTTGTATTAGCCTTGTAATATATTTTCTACAATATAAACTACTAGTTTTGTAATTTTTAGCCCTCTACAATTAACTGTTATCACTACGACAAGGTGCCATGAGGCTACAAAAGGCAGACCCTAATCAGCAGATCCATCTTAAGGATAACATGAAGATCTGGATTTGTAATATGTTTTTGTCAATCATGACTTATTGGTTACCTGGAACTCCCTACTTCTGGGTTCCTCCCCCCTGCAGCAAGATGTAAGTGAGCCCATGAGACAAACCTTTTTAAATGCTACCTTAAGGAGAACATGGGGGAATGTTTTAATCTATAATTTGTATGTAGTTGTCATGCTTAGAATGTATGCTATTTATTGGGTTAGTTACTAAGGCATAAGGAGAAACATGTGAAATTGGAACCTTAATTAGGAAATTCTTTAAATGTGTTGTTTCGACAGTGGTACCAAATTCATTAGAAAGAAATATAAGCAATTAATACCCTTAACCTTATCAACTTTCACATGAGAGATAAACCTTTCTTCAAGCATATGATGAAAATTAAAAAATTACTTCTTAATCATTTCAGAAAAATAGTATATCTAAAAGGGGATACCTTCTCTTGAATATAAATGATATCAAAATCAACAAGGACTAAGCGAGGAGAAAATGAAAACATAAAAATCTATGAAAAAATAAAATCCTTATAGGGAATCTAAAAAGGAGATGCATCGCCCCAAACAAATGTGGGAAGTATTAATTCTCATGCTTATGGTATGCTTACCATAAAGTGAAATTCTACTGTAATTGTCTTATTTATAGGTTAAGGTAGAAGCCCATGAGATTAGAACCTTAACCAAGGGTGTGAAATGGAATCACACTAAGTGTATAACAAATGGCCCTTGCATATAAGAGCTTTATCCATAAAAATAAAACTAGGTTCTTCATGAATAAAATAATGTAAATGTTAGTTATTGTGATTGGGCTAGTAATTAGGTTGAAAGGCATATGCGATAAAGTATATTGCTTTAAAATGTTTTAGTAGGTATACCTGGTAAAACATTGCAACAGAATAATCTATATATCTTTATATTAATATTTGCCATCTCATGGATATCTTTGTATTAAGTCATTACTGGAGTATTTAATCTTGATAAGGAACTTTGTTAAACCATTAGTATCAGGAAGCAGGTTAGATCATACATCACTGTACATTATGCTCTCTAAGATCAGTTCTTAATAATTAATCAACCTTATTTGCCCGTTAAAGCTTTTAACACAAAATTTGGAGTTTCTGGTTTTATGGTGGTATACCTTCCATAAAAAAAATTAATAATTTATATAAAGGAAAATTAATAGAAAAATACTACAGATAAAACAAAAAACAAATTAAAAAATAAATAAATAAAAAGAGAGAAAAAAACTGAAAAAAATTGTAACAAAAAATTGAAATATTTATAAAAAAAACATATATCTCTGATTAAAAATAAATAAAAATAAAGTAGAAAAAAAAAATCAAATATTATAAAATATAAAGACAAATTATACCAGGTTTATACATAGCCATATGAGACTATAACCCTTCCTCTGCCGTTATTTACAGCACACCCTGTGTTAACAGCGATGCATACATCGCGTACCATCTCATGCAGCCAGTAAACTAAGTTATTAAATAATGATCCCCAAATCTCATCTCCTTTAAACTATCCCATCTTAAACTTACCTTGCCTTTTCACATTCATGATGGAATCGGTCCCATGCTCATTATACAAACAGTGTGATAGCCCAGCACTTCTCACCTCTCATCCCATTCTGGTGTTCATCAAACCACAACCTGAGATTTGACCATGGTAAAAATAGTCCCCTTTATTGTGGAACCACACCAATCTTAGCACATGGTAACACCCAAATCACGGATCCATGCTCCATGGGTTAAAAGTCATTCTCTGTTTTCCACTCTCCAGCTTGATCATGTGCCTCAATCACTTAGTCAGAAAGCTTTTTTGGAAGGAACCATCACCCTACTTGGAAGGCTCATTTGGGCTATTATTCTTCTAAAATTAAGGAAATAAATTAGCATAACAAAATATAATTTCACATTGAAGAAAGGTACATTTTGAAGTTAGAACAAAAAATAAAAAAAGAATTAAAAGGTATTAAAAGGAATTGGTTAAAAGTTATAAAGAATACAGTGATGGCTAAAGGAGTACATTAAAAATTCACATTTGAAAGTAGTTATAATCTACATTTATTTTAAAAAGTAAAGTATTATTTACAGAGGAAGTATCAAACAAAAATATAACACAAAAATGGAAAATTAAAGAAAGATCAATGATTAAAATGAATGAGAAAAATTATAGTTTTAACAAAACACAAATATTAATCAATAGTGAATATATATATATATATATATATATATATATATATATATATATATGAGTAAATACATTATGTAAAAAAGAGGAAAGGAAGTTAGAAAAAAGGCAAGAAAGAATAAAAGGTGAATTTGAGAAAATTAACCTTGATAAGGAAGGGAAACAATAATTTTTAGAAAGGGAAAAACTTAAATTTGAAGGTTATAGTAAGAATTATTAAAATCGAGGTTTATGCTTTAGTGATAAAATAAATAAATGAAATTAACAATGGATCTAGGTTAAGTATCTTAATTAATTTAATTAATAAAATTCTTTAATTAATTAAATTTAATATATATATATATATATATATATATATAAGTATAATTTGAAGATAATAGGATTTCATTAAAAGAAGCGGAGAGCTGGAAAGTTTGTAAAATACAAAAACTCAATTCAGCCCAGTAAAAATGGAATCAATCATTGATGAAAATTAAATCTAGTGGAAAGGAAAGAGGAAGATTTCAAAATTATAGTATGTTTGTCCGTTATAAATTTAGAATCAAAGGGTCACTTGCAGAAGGATTCATAGATCTTAATTAAGAACATATTATGTTAGTGCGGAATATTTAACTAAGTGTGGAAATACTAAAATCAAATATAAACTGAAACAAATTCATTTTCACGAAAATGAAAAACAATACGACATAGAGGAATTTACACTAAGTATTGGGTACTACCCAGTCTCACAATTTTCTATTAAATTATTTTAACGATAGTGATATAATTAAGGATTCATGGATAGAATCCACTAGGTCATTCATCACAACATAAAAAATACTAACATTTCTCCTACAAAAGAAGAAAATAAAATATAAGGCATCAACTTAAACCAAATTCGACACCTAAAGGCCATTAATTTCTAAAATGGCTACTCAAGAAAACAAAAAAATTCAAAATATACAAAGGAAATTAGAAAAATCATAACTACAACAAAGGCCAGAAAGTTACTCACCTCAAGATACAACGAAAAATTGCTAACGTAAATTAAGAAATTAATAAGGATAGAAGTCGTTGGAAAACAAAGTGCAACAACTTGTTGAAAAATTAAATCAAGAGAACAATTAAATATATAAAATTCAAGATTAGGAAAAATAATAACAGTCAGTCATTTCTGTACTCAGAAAATGAGGAAACTACAAGCGATAAAACTTAAGTGTTATACATTTTAGATAGAGGCATACTAAGTGAAGGTTACCTTAACCTACTCATATTATCCTCACAAAAAATCAAAGTCACCACTAAAAGTTCCCTATCAACATCCAAAATCTTTGGAAGATGAACAACTCAACCAAAGCCTATATTTGGAGACGAGAAACAAGTGATATTCCGAAGAATACTAGCAGTCATCACAAGTTTCCGGTCATTGCAGATTCACAGAAGATTGCCCCAGGATGGTCGATCCATTTCTTTCCATGCAACAATTTTGTTTATCTCTTAGAATCCTAAACATGGCAGAAAAGCTTGCCACGAGCCGAAGGTATTGGTAGCCAGGAAAAAATGAAAGTGCTGTGACAAGCTTTGAGGACAAATCTTTTTTGAGGTAAGGCAATTTCTATAGATAAAATAATGTAAATAGTGATTAATTGATTAATTATTGAATAGGTTGAAAGGCTATACTAGGTAAGACATGACCTTTAAAATGAAAGTACTGCACGGTATATAATCGAGCCCATTTTAACATTCAATCATCCTCTATTATCTTTTATAACTTAAATATTTGGCCTCCTCATGGATATCTTTGCATTCAAGTGTTCTGGAGTATTTAAGCTTGAGAAGGAACTTTGTTAAACTACATGATTTTAAACTAAATTTTAGACACAAATTTGGATTAATGAAATTTCAATATGTGCTCCATTAAACGATAGGCGAAAATCCATCTATTGTAAATTTGTAACAATACAAGGATTTCATTGCCAATCATCACTTTCATTAGTAGTTTTCTATCAAGTTGTTCAATAAAGGGGTTGTTTCTTTTACAGTAAACTCTCTAAGTGAAATTCCTTAGTTTTCATTACTAGTATGAAGTGGTTATTTAAGTGCATGAGAATTAAAGGAAAATGGGGTTGGATTGGCCTTATGTATGCATCTTGACTTCTAGTTTTGTAAGTTTTAACCTTCTCAAATTGTCAGCTGTAAACTAGACAAGGTGCCATGAGAGGCTAATAGAATGGAACCTAATCAATATGATCCATCTTAACGATAACATGGAGATGATCTTGGATTTGTAATATGTTTGTGTCCCGATCATGACTTATTGGTGCCATAAGTTCCACCCCTACTTCTAGGTCCCTCCCATGGATACCTCAAGATGTCATAAAGGCCCATGGAATAAAACCTTTTCAATCATATTCACCTTAAGGAGAACATGGAGGCATGTTTCAATCTATAATGTGCATGCGGTTATTATATCTTTGTGCCATATGTTCAACTTACAACTAGGAGTCCCATGGTTACCTTAAGGCATAAGGTGAAACATGTGAAATTGGAACCTTAATTAAAGAGTGTGAGATGTTGTTTTTGACCATTCATACAAATTCATTGAGAAAAAATATCAAAAAATTAAAACCATTAACCTTATCAACTTTCATGAGAAATAAACCCTCATAAACCTTGATGCAATGGAAAAGAGAAAAAAATACCAACTATATTTAATCTAACAAGAAAAAATATTATATCTAAAAAATGAGACACGTCTCTTAATATATAAATAGTCATCCAAAATCAACAGGGACTAAAAGGAAAATGAAAACATAAAATCCTATTAAAAAAAAATCTTCATGAAATTAAAAAAGGAGATAAAATTACTGACAATGTAGGAGTGATATTAAGTCTCTAACTACATGTAGTATATTTATATGTGCAACTATTTCAGTATATATGGATACCTGGTGCAGCAAAGCCCCATGAGATTAGGAGCTAAACCAAAAGGGTGTGAAATGGAATAAACCATTATGTAACAATAGCCTTACCCTCAGAGCATGAAAAATGTAATAGGATTAATGAAATTTAAATATTAAGTTGCTCATGAAACATGAACAATCATCTAAATCTATAAAATTTATACTTTATTTTAAATTTAAATTGTCCATATCATCACTTCTCATCATTGTTTTCCTCCGTTGTAATAAAGGGGGTTGTTTTTACCTTTCAAATAAACTCTATAGTAATTCTGGTTTCCATTACCTAGTGAAGTCTACTGCAGCTACAGTGCCAAACTTAAGGAGAACATGGGGGTGCTGGGTTGTATGTAATATGTATATAATATGTTAATCTCATGTTGTAAGTTAACCTATAATTGTTCTGTTGACAGGTGCAATGCAGGAATGGAACCATCAAATGTAATTATCCCAAGGATAACATGGAGATGATCTCGGATTCGTAATATGTTGGTGTGATCACGATTTATTGGTGCCACAAGTTCCACTGACTTCTAGGTTCCTCATTTGGCTACCTAAGAAATGTAAATACAGAAAGCCCATGTAATATAACTTTTCAAATATATACATACACAGGAGAAGACATGAGACATGTTGAATTCTCTCTTCATATCGAGGTTATGAGTGTTAATTTTTATTGTTAACTTAACTTCAAGGTCTATGATACCTTAAGGCATAAGGTGAAACATGTGAAATTGGAACCTAAATTAAGAGTGTGAAATGTTGTTCTTTCTAACCATTGTTTTAAATTCATTGAGAAACAAAATAGCAAACAATTAATACCTTAACTTTATCAACTTTCATAGAGAAATAAATATAACTTCAACATTAGCTGCAATGGAAAGAAAAAACTTAACAGGCATGTCTATAAGAGTAATATTACTATAAAAAAGAGACCTCTCTTAAGATATAAATAGTCATCAAAATCAAACCAAGGACTAGCGAGGAAGGCCAAAGAAACATAAAAACTATTAAAAAAGAAATCCATGAGAATAAAAAAGGAGAAAAACACCCAAATAAAATATGGGAGTGATATTAGAAGTCTATAATAACTACATGTAGTGCGGAACACCATAAATTGTAAACCCCTATACCATGTCAATGATGGCTGCAACAAGGTAGGTAAATCATGAAGATTAATTATAGAAACAAAATAGAATAAACTAAAATGTATAAAAAATAGCCATTTCTTACAGGCTTTATCTACAATCTGATGGATGCTCATTCAAACTTCAATTTGGATTAATAAAAATTGAAATATAGAAGTGCTAATAAACATAGGCATAAATCCATATATACAATACATCAAAATTTGCAACAATGTAGATTTACATTGTCCAAATCATCTCTTTTATCATTGTTTCCTAGGTTGTTGATAAAGAGGTTGTTACTTACCTACAATGAACTCTCTAAGTGAAATTCACTTAGTTTCATTACTAGTATGAAATCTGTAATCAAATTTTCCCGGACTTAAGAGAATATTTTGGTTGGCCTTGTCATCTGTATATATGCATCTTGATTCCATTTTTGTAGTTTAACCCCTCTCTAATTGTCATTATGGCTACTACAAGGTACATGAGAGGCTAATAGGAATAGAACCCCAATGTTATGATCCATGCAATTTTTCCCTTGGTCTAGTCTTGGATTTTATAAATATATTTATTACTCAATCACATTTATTATTTATCATTTCCCCTACTTCTAAGTTATCCCATGGCTACCTCGAGATGTTGTAAAAGATACAGAGACTAGGGCTAAAAATTCATGTAATAAAAGTTAGCCAGAAGTCAAATAAGACCCTTGATTGAGGACTCTTGTCCAAGATAATGTTAGGCAAAGATATCTAGGTAGAATCACTAAACGTGTTTCGCTGAAATTGGAAAGGGCAATGGCTAAAGAAAAAATTAAAAAGGCAAAAAATGTTTTAACATTATATTTCGAAAATAAAATAAATTAGGAAAAAAGGAAGGTGAAAATACATAGGTTCATGTGAGATGAAATTGAAAGGAAAACAATGAAAATATGAAAGAAAATAGAGGCCTCATTGATAAAAATGCTTCGAGGATCGGTTGGTACCATTTGTGAATGGAGTTTTAGACTCTCTCTATTCTCTCTACTCTTCGACACTTACGGTTTTCTTAGAACATTTTTATTGGAACAAAGAAATAAATAAAAGGAAGGAAAAGAGAAGGAAGTAGGGAAATAAAAGATTAAGCAAAGGAAAGGCAAGTTAATATTTTAAGAAATACTTTACAGTAATAGATTGCATGCAGTTTCTAGTTTTTAGCTTGTCCATGCCTATTTTTCATTATTATTTAGTTCTTTATTGTTATTTGTATAGTTTGTATTGTTTGACAATGGTTTTCAACCTTGCCTTGCCTATTTTTAAGATATACATGGTCGTGGGATTATACTTGGTTTTGAGCTTTAGATTTCCAGGATGGTTTTTGAGAATCTAAGGTGGAGGTAGTCTCGGATTTCATTACCAAAGCTAGAATCTGATCGGTTTGGTGGGATACACAGCTGGCTTTGAAGGTGGTGTCTGTTGAGGCCCTGATGATCTCAAGTGTGGATTGCGGTAAAGCCTAGAGACAAGGAGACAAAAAATTCCTCAAGGATGAAACAATCTGCCTCCAGAATTAAATGGATTTGGTTTTGTAATCTCGGTCGGTTTTAGGTGAGATCTTAGTACAGTGAAATTGAGTGGTCTAACCTCACAGATTCCTGCTATTTTTTGGGATTGGTTTATCCATGATCCCATTCACGCTTGAATGTAAGCACGAGGAAATTTGAATGAAAGTAATATTTGGTTCAACCATATATTTGTGAATGGGTAATTGTAGTCCAAAACATGAGTTTGGATACCCACTAATTTTCATAGAAAAGCTAAGTTCTCTTGATTTTTAACTTGTATTTATATGGCTTTACGTTTGTTATCTTATATGTTGTTTCGGTGGTTATATATTTGGTTATAATATGGTTATGTATTTAGTTCTAAGTCTTGTTTTAATTCTATGTTTACATGTACTTTGAAAGAATAATGGATGCAAGACCTAATTAATTTACAGGGCCCAATGGGAGAGGGTGATGATCCTTCTTGATAAGTTTCATATGAATTTTTAGTCCTTATGCTTAACCTTGTATTCATGACTGCCAGTTACCTCTTCCAAGTGTTTGACTTCAATAATGGAGTCTCGGTTAAAGATGGTCAACCTAATTTCAGTGTTATTTTTTCATTTACAAGCATTGTCCTTGTGTAATTTGCGGTGAATTTTTAAGTTACGGATTTATGGAAGAGGTCCTTTGACCTGGAATAAAAGCCTTAAAATCACTCATCCTTGGCACTCTTGTTTAAGAAAAGTCCACAGTAGCATGATGGGCTGTATGTAGTTAGATGTTCAGTCACTAACACTACAAGGAAAAGACCCTCTAGCGGATGATTTTGAGGGAACCCCTTATAAAAATGTAGGAGATACTCTGCGGAGTCTATAGAGGGAGGTTGGCAGTGGCGGTTTTTGTCCCTTTTTTTTTTTTTTTTTTCGATTGGCGCTCATCTTGGCTTTTACTTTGATGATTTAATCCCTAATGCCAAGTGCGTAATAAAGTGGCACAGAGCACACCATGCTTTATCCAGTAGAAACTACTTCTGATTACTCTAATTACTATAACATGGCAGTGCTCTGAAAACAGCACGTCAACATCTTAAAAACTAGCCACCACCCGTACGACTCAAAACCTACACATCGAAACCGAGTTAAATAAAATTAGGCGTCGTTTCTTATTTAGTGCTCAGTCTCAAGCACAAGTGTGAATTTATTGAAATGCGAGAGGGAGGGGGGGGTAGATGTTGTATAAATTGAACGTGAACAATGTGAAATTGTGCTCCGGTGTTTGTACAATGATAGTAGCATCAAGAGAACACAATGCACACAATTTTAAGTCAGAAACCCTCAGGACAAAAGCCACCTAATGCTTTCTAATAATTCTTTAATATTCAACTCCAATTTAAAATAAAGCTAAAAAATTCCTAGAATCCAAGAAAAGCATTCTTCTCCGGCTCCAGATGCTCAACGCCGAGATTATTCAGTAGTCAACTGAACGGATGCAGAACACCCAGTGAGCTACAACTCACCCTAGCCTGCCTACACTTATATGAAGAATAAAGAAGAATGGACTCTCGTACCCGGAGAAAATGGTCCACTTTACAATGATATAGAATGATGAAAAAGAAGATACTAGACTATAACTAACTTTGACTTCACTAATGATTATCCTAGACACTCCAACATTTCCTCACTAATAACCAGATATAGACACTAGTACAATTTGTACAATAATGTATTTACAAGCTAAATACCATGTTCTTACCTTTAATGATTTTATAAATCTTGCCAGAACTTCATATGGTAAATTCTTACTGTATACCTTGGTTTACGTCTTGTCATACCCTCTATTACTGCTGCTTTGCTTTATGCATTGAAAAAGTGAATCCTTTGCTTACTCAACAACACATGATCTAGCTTTTCTTGCCTTCTAAGGTTCGATGTGAATACGGTATCTCTGTCTTATTTTGGTCTCAATAAGTTTTAGTCTGTAGCATTCCTTTGAGTCCTTAAACTGGGGTCATTGTCTGATTCTTCAAGAAGTTCCTGCAATCTCTCCCAATGCCTAATTATGGACTATTCGTGACGCACTTGTACAACGTGCCATTGTCCTTGTTTCTTCATTTAGCTCTAAACTTGTCAGAAAGAGTAGACTATGCACTATTTTCCAATTTTTACGAATTCAATCCGATACTGAGAGAAAGTTATGCGAATTTACCAAAGGTCACTTCTTGAGATAGATTCAGGAACACTGTGAAAACCCTACTTCCGAGATCATCTCTCCATCTTAACATGATCTGAAAATTTTAAAAAAAAACAGATTCTCAAGTTTCAGATTCCTACTTAAAATTTCATCACAACATTCGTGAAAAAAATTTAAATGAAAAATTCATGTATTTTATTTTAGGATAGTAAATCTACTTGCATAAGGAAGATAGGATCACAATTTACTCTATAAATGCTTAGGTTGAGAGGGGCTTCTTTTCTTGATGAACAAGGAGGGATTTTAGGAGCTTAAAAATATGTATTCTGACTTTTCAATGACCTATGCCCAAAACTGGGGTTTTAGCCACTATTTGGGGTACAAACTTCAACATGAATATCTCAAGCGTGAAGAATTGCATGGCATGCCTGCTATCAATGGAAACATCAAACAAGTAGAAACCATCAAAAAACATTATTTATTTAGAATACCATCATTTGGTAGTAAAATTCCCATGCAATATTGAGTTATGACATAATCTTTGCTGCTGAACAGCATCGATGACAGCCGTGATCAAAAATCTTCCCCTTTGGCATTGATGGCAACAAGTACTCCCCACTTAGATCATGAAACCTCTTCCTAAAACATTCTCTCCCAACAAACATCCATGCCAAGGAAACTCCCAAAGAAACACAACCATCCTGCAGTTTCTTACTTCCCGCTTCCCTAACCTGCAATGATCTGTGACCGTAATCTGCTTCCAATCCCCCTTTATATTCAAAAATCTAATGAGAACTTGGGAGAATCCCAAGCTTGCAGCAAGGAATATTCCAATCTTTGGCAGATATTTAATATATGATTCTTTTGGTCTTGCTTGGAATCTGCTTATACTTACAATCATATTTCCTTACTATGGTAGGAAGTTGTTACAAATATAAGACACCAATGCTGTCGTCACATGCAACCTTTGATCCACATCATAAATGATGCATTCTATGCTCAATTTGCAACACAGTACACTGTTGATTGAAATTCAGGTTTTTAATCTTAAAAACACTAAATTTCTTGAGCATTTCCTTGATGTACTTGTCTTGAAATATAAATATTCCTTTCTCTTGCAGGTGGAAAACCTAAGTATATGTCCTTCAGTAAAGACATCTGAAATTTGCACCTTTGTATAGGCTTCTTACAGTGATCATATTCTTTCTCAATTCTTATCATCCTCTTTTAGCTATTATATGTATATTAGTAGCTAATCAGAACATATATATGCGTTTGGGCTAATTAACATGCTTATTTCTCACCATACCACTTCTTCCATTTTGCTGTGGAGTTGGATATTATTGTGTGTCCTTCAGTCCACATTTGTCAACTGACGATTGTGATTCATGTTTTCAGCCTTCAATGAACCTTCTTCCATTTTGAGCATCTTTATACAGTGTGAATGCTTGATCCCATAACATTTGAGAGATCCATCATTTCCAAAGGATTGGTTCCATCTTCTTCTCTGGAAGTGTTCTTCTATATACGGTCATATGTGTTGAGCAGCTGCCTCTAAACTTTCTTATCTTCTTCTCTTTTGAATGACAGCAGAACTGATATATCATTCTTCTTCTTCTTTTCCATGTTCGTTTTATTGTGTGAGGTGCTAGAGGATTTCAGTACCGGTCTTCTGACTATGTGTTCAGTTTCCAACATTTGTAACATTCAATATTATTTCTTACCAATTTCAAATCTATGATGCTCATGTACAGTGTCCATATTGTGATTTCTGGAATTGTGATAGTTCCTGGTCTAAGTGCGACATTCTCTGACTTGTATTCAATTTTTCCCTTTGAATGCCTTCAGCTCTTAATAATATTGTTTTTAGTTGAGCTTTGTCGAAGATTTTCTTCCAAATTTGTTAGTAGAATCTTATTAATGAAGTCTCAGCTGCATTAGCTGGATGCAGTTTCATTCTGTTGTTTGTGAGGTCTTTACTTCTTCTTCTTCTCTTAATTTGATTTTATGGTTATGTCTCGTTGTCTGTTGATGAGTTCTTCCATTGCCCATTTGTTGAGGAGTTTTGAATAGTTTTCTTTCTTCCTTCCTCACTGTGAAGAATATGGCTTCTAATTCTTCCCTTTCTTGGTTGCTTTGTTGCCAACTTCTTTCAAAGTGGCTCTTGATATTTGTGTTCTTCACTTCGTTTTGGATATTGAACTTATTTCTTTAAGGGTTTTGAATGGATCTTCTCCATGTGAGATATTTTATATTGAATTGCTTCCTGTAAAATTATTCTATGGTCCATCCTTGTTCTTTGTTGTTTGATACCTCTTGTTGCTATTGCTTGGCCATAAACAATACTCTCTCATTGAAAACTTCTTCTTCTTTGTCAGTAATACCTTCGGATGATGAGCTATCTTCTATAGAGAAAGTTCTTTGGATCTTGCTTATTAAATTCTTTCAAGCCTTTCTTTCCTTTTTAGTTTATTCTTATACATTTACAGACATTTCCTTTTAAAATACACCCAGCCTCATCTATTTGGCTGCAAATGGAAGTTTACTGTTCCTTACAGTTTTTAGACCTTTCTTGTGGTAAGCATGTTACTACAGTACTCTTCATCATCTCACTTTCTGCACCCGGGTGCATGTATTTTCAATTGAAGGTTTAATTTGTCTGTAGGTTTCTTATGTCATGATGCGGTTTCTAAGATGAAATTTTACCTCTTCTTCATCAGGTATGTTCATATACTGTGGAAACTCCATGTAATTCTCTGTCACTGATTGCTACCAGTTCTTTGTGAAATTGTATAACTAATGCGTTATACATCCAGATTCTCTTAGTCTTTTATATTTAAACTGGTATACAATACCAAATCTCTTACTGCTGATCCTTTTCACATTAAATCAGTGTTGTACACACACATTTAAAACCATAAAATTCACACCTTACATACCTGAACACAATGTTTTATGAGAAGCTTGAAAGTGAAAACCCCATGTCCATATATATATTATATGTCATGAGATCATGTAACAATCCTCGCTGAATTATATAAAACAGACACATTTATATTATTACCTCTAATCTCTGAGTTTAACTAATTATGCAAAGTCATCTACTGCCTGCCAGCTTATCCTCTTTTAATCTTCTGCTGAATATTGACTTTTGAATGACACAGAAATTGGTCCAGCCTTGCTCATAATCCTCTTGCAACATCTCCAATCCTTTGGGTGTTGCAAATCTTATTTTATTCTGATCTGTTGTCAGTCAACTTCTTTTTCACCTACCTCTCCTTTGGTCTCCTTTGGCTTGGCTATTGTATGATTAGCGAGGTATTCTTTAGTTGATTAATGAGTTAATATTTGATAAGATAATTAATAATTCAATTCACCACTCCACTAAGTGTGTAATCAGTTGACTGAAGATACTAATAGCTCATATGTTATTGGGGTTCATTCAGACCTGCTCACAACTGCCTGTGCTCACAAACTACGTCACACTTGAGTTCTAAGCCCAGAATCTCCATGCAATAGCTCCCTTAACCTAGGGAATAGCGTAATTCTTACCAGCTACCTTTATGTCATGCTGCTGCTGAAATTAACCAGAAATAAGTTAATGATTATAATTAAATATTATAAAATATAATAATATTGATATATCTCTTTAAAGTATGATCAAAAATAGTTATTTTAATATTATAAATAAAAGTCATCTGTTTTTAACTTGACCAAACATCCACAAATAGCATCACAACTCAAGAATGTGATCGACATGTCTAAAATAGATACATAGTCAAAAATGAACTTAAAAACATTCAAAAACACTTGAGGCCCACTTAGTAGAGCGACTCTTTTCACTAGCTCATCATCTTGTGCAATCTCAACACTCCTCTCAACAGATAGGGATGCTCTGCCAGATCCTACCTCTATGGTATTCAAATTTCCTCCACAGTGGCCTTCAACTAGAGATATATATCATCACGATCCTGTAGGAATGTAAGAAAGTAACATGATCTTCAACACACGATATACGATATGATGATATAGTATGTCCAATATGTGACTATATCCATGAAATACGTTCTTAGAGAGTTTGATACAACTACGATTATCACAATATATCACGGTAGGATCCAAATGAATGTTTTTAATGAGCTTCAGGGATCTTCCCTCTTATGCAACCCTGCATCTCATCAAATTTGCTGCCATGTACTCGGCCTCCCGCTGAACTGAGTACTCATAGATCTGCCTTTCTACTGTGCAAAACTGCCTATAAGACTGATCTTGAAAATCCTCCGGATAATGCTCTTCAGTAGTTGGGCTCTTTTAATGCATCATCTGGCTCTGCTGTTCACCTCATCCCGTTATACGTACCATAATCCATATCTCGATGTGCCTCGAGACCAATAAATACCTTCTTCCCCATGCCAAAGGCTTGGTAGGCTTAACCATAGCTTATGAAAATTTGATTTAACAACATAGCATATGTCCGCCGTGTATTGACTAGATACATGAGTGAATATATTATTGATATGGTATCTACCTACCTCTGTTTGATGTATCTCTTTTCTCCTTGAAGAGACGTGGTAACCACACTCCTCTGTCTTCAGTGCTCTCAATATCTCCCAGACATACTTTACCAAGACCTAATACAAATATCCTGCAGCCTTAATTTAATCCTGAAGCCTTGAAGAGAACTGATCCTTCATCTCAAACTCTTTTTAAAGATCAGCCTTGCATGAGAGTATAAATTTGACCTATCCCCATTGAAATGGGCATCCTCTATAAAGTACAGCGATAATAAACACATATACCTATAATGCAAGTGCATAGGTTGGATTTACTCACTCTTGGTGAATCCAAGACCGAATGAAAATAACTATATCACCACATGCCAAGCAGGTGTGTTTGACCCATACAACGCTCTTTTGAGCTTTGCACACATGCGACTACTTTTCAAGTCTCGAAACCTTCGGGCTGCTCTGTACACCTCCTCCTCAGCTGGCCTCCGGCCCAGAACACGGTCTTCACATCCCATCGATGAATGTGCCATCCCATCCATGAGAAACAAGAATTTTCCGTATGGAAGAATACCTTGCGGCAGTACAAAGTTCCTCATAGTAGTCCCTGTCCATGAAAAGCCCAGGCAAAATCTTGCCTTGTGCTACACCCAGCTCCATTCATTGCCTTCTTCACTTTGTATATCCATCTAATTCCCATGGTATTCCTTATTCCAAGATAATCTCCCATGTATTTGCTCAGTGAATCATACTCTTCCTGTGGCATCCCCTTAGGTCCTCCACAACTGCTGAAAGGATGATTCTGTCTGATACTACTGCTCATGAGCTATACCCTGAGTAAATGTTCGATGGCTGTCTGCATACGACGCGCTGATGTGAGTGCTCCACTGTCTTCTGCATCTGAGATTCGGTCGCTCCAACATATTACGTAAGTGCGCTTAACTTCCCTAGATGTTTTAGCGCTGCACAGTGCGTTTATTCACTCCATGAACCTCCTCTTGTGGTGATCATCTGAGGGCTCATCCTTAGGAACTAATAGCTGTCCTTTGCCCTTTAAGTGCTCCCTCTCCAAGCGAACCACTTCATGGCTTTCTCTCATGAGGCGTATCCCGTGTGCCTTCGTCTTTGGCTATGAGACAAATACACCCAAATGGTGGTTGTGGATATTTGTCCCCCACAAATATCTAACCTCTGATGCTCCAGAAACACCTTAACTCCCCTTCTTCACATGAATGTAAACAGAAATTAATTAAAAATCTTCAAATGAAACCAGACTCTTACAACCTCCCAGGTGTATATGCAAGTACTCTCTGAGGACAGTTTTATAAACACGGTATTGTGCTAAATACATAAGTGTGAATACTGATCATTACTAACCTCTTATTACAGCACCACAGTCAGTTAGTGTTGTCCAGTGCCCATTTCTGACAGGTTACAAGGTGCTCTCATTCTCTTGAATTCATTCTCATAAAGTCACAATTCTTCAGTGAGTCCCCATACATTATCCTCCCTAAGGCCTTCACACTTCCCATCCTCAGCCAGTTATGAACTCATAGACTTTGGTATGTCTGCATCTCTCCCCATGAAGAAGATCCAACACTAGAAAAATAATCAACAAATATCACATAATATACATGCTTTTAATGAAGATGTGAGAAGGTCCACCATAATGTACTTATGAATTATCTCAAGGTCATTAGGTAGCGTGACTATCCTTCTCACAGAGAATTCAGCTTTCCATTTCTAAATTACATCTCTGCCACGATGCGGCCACAGCCTTGATGCCCTTTAAAGGCTTGGTGAAATCTCTTTCAAAGACATTTTAAACACCTCTGGCAGACCTTTATTAATCTGGCTACATGCCCTCATCTTAGCTCACCACTCCTTCTGCCTTGCCTGCCATTCTGTAATAATCTACAATTGATAAGATTCTACTCAGCCTATCTAAGGGTTTCTGATTTCCTTATAAGAAAGCCTTCCCTTGCTGCTAAGACAACATCATATCCTTATCTTCCAGCATCGCCACGAGTGTGATTATGTGTCTTCATTCTGGGTACATGAGTAACTAGATGAAGAGTTTTCTGATTCTCTCAGAAATATGCAGTATAGTGCTACTAATATACTAATCTTATTCCATCTCTAGTATAAGATCACTATCATCCAGTCAGGTAATAAATATTTGTCTAGTCATAATAAATACACACCATTGTCAAGAAACCACAGTTATCACCAATTGAATATAGCCTTTAATCCATGAAAATATGAAAGCAGCTAGCATTTCAAAATTTCTCAGCCCTCTAGTCTAGCGACACCTTTATTTTCTTCTTTTGTGGACAATTAGTGAAAAACTATTATCCGTGTTGGTGACGGTGAAAGCTGCCACCTTGGACACATCCACCATGTCCCTTTGCACTAGGATTGAGGATTTTTGGCCTACTTCCCCAACATAAACTTTTTAGCGATAAGCGCAGTGCCTACTATCTTCATTCCCCAGTGAGATCTATCCTATTTTCAGCCTTATCTCCTCCTACCTGTAGTCCGACCAAGTCTCTCCCATCACTGTGATTTCTCTGACAATTAATGAGAGTCTATCATAGGAATGCCAACTCTTCGAAGCCCAAGAGCCAAGCTCACCAAGTCCTCTTCATCTCGTGCCCCACACTTCCCCAGCCATCCCACCATGGGTAAAGACTTGCAGTACTTGGAATACTCTCGCCTTTCTCCATTTTATCTTCTGATTCTCTTATTTCTTCTCAGTAGCTCTTGCTTTGGAAAAAATTAAATAAAAGCTTTCACATCAAGAATGGAAGCTTTACCATGAAGGCTAGACACTATGTGATCCTTCACACCTTCAAAATAGAATCATACATGACATTTTGCATCTTCTTTGCCATGCGTCAAATTGCATGCTCTTAACAGCAGGGTTTTGGAATTTGCATCTATGAACTCCTTCAACCCATTATCCTCCGGCTACCTCCATCCCTGTCTTCCTTCCAATGCAAGGTCGAGCTGCTCTCAGAATGCCAATCACAAATGCGATTTGAAAGACATATGTGACACTGAAAACAACTGCTGTAATTCAATTCTACATTTAGCTCAACACAGCTTCAATGATTTGCAATTGTAATAGATGCTCTACCTTTTAACATATGAAATTCTATAGCCATCACATTGCCATCAATATTCTCTAGTCCCCTAAACATTACACCCTCAGAATCTCTTCTACTACAGTCATTACTTTAAAATTAAATCAATTGCATGCACACATTGAAACAAAATTCATATATGACAGAATGACTGCTGTAGGAAAACACAAAATAAAAGCCAAATATATATATAATATATATGTGAATCATGTAGCAATCCTCATGTTCAGCTATACATTCTATTCAATAATCTCTACCACTAATGGTCTGATCCCAGCAAATCCACTGCAATCTCACTTTACCACTTGCTTGCCTCTCTGTAATCCCTGCGGAATATTATTTCCGAATGAACTCAAAATTGGTCAGTTGCTACTCACGCAATCCCTCATTGGCATCTCCAATCCTTTAGGTGTTTTCTAAAATCATGCAACACTATAATTAGCAGTAGTCACTTTACTTCTTCCCTCTCCTTATTCTCATGGCTTGTCCATGCAACGTAGTTAATTGATGTATTCTGGTTGATTAACAGATTCATCTTCTTAGATAATTAACAGATAGTCCTACTCTCACTAGTGTATCAATCGATTAGACTGGATACAACAACTCAAGCATGTCTAGCGGGGTGGAGGCGAACACAACTCCACCACCTACCTCCGTAACTCCATAACCTACTGTCACATGGTTATAATTGAAGTCTCCATGGCTTCTCCCTTAACCCTAGGAATAGCGTAATTCCTTTTGTCGGCCTCTGTACACATGCCTGCACTTAACTAAAGTGCTCGAAGAATAGTTGTCTTTATAGTCAAATGTATTAAATTGTCATCTTCTGACATATCATTATAGGCAATAGAATCTAAAATAGATTCACGCTAATATGTCTAGAAAATATACAGTCCATATATTTTTCTGAAACTTAAATACATATCACAATAGCATCACACATTTCATAAGAATAGTGGTACCTTCTACTAAAATAAGGCATAATTAAAAAATGAACTGGCAACAGTATTTCTTGTTCCCACTAATTAGGCAATCACTATATTTCATCATCTTCTTGCAATCTCAACATTTTACAACTACAGACAACCGATACCTTTAGGTTGAATCTCCTGGTAACGTTCTAAGAATCTTCCGTATAATAGTCTTCTGTCAAGGCGGCTCTCACAGATCATACAGGTATTGTTATTTCATCCATGTAGAGTATATATACAATGCTGTCTTAACAATTAGGAGTTGCTCAGAATTTTGCTCTATATATTTGAAGCTTTGCTTCTTTGACATTGAGTCACCCTGCACATATGTATTCTCAAGCTTGTCCCATACATTTTTGGCCGGTTTTACAACCCAACTGCCTTATAATCTCAGCAGATTCAGTAGAATCACTTGATAATAATATTCTTTTGCTTTTGCATCATTTTATAATTCTTCCCCACCTTATTATCTCATGATTAATTACAAATCATTTGAGCAGATTAATACATGCTTATTGACTTATTGAGATAGACTTCATTATTCCTCCAGGTGTAATTCTTTCATTGAATAGAGGAATTTCATTCTTGGTATGCCTCCATGACCTCACTAAGTTTTATTCAGCTGCCTAATGAAGGAGCCAAGCCAAATTCATTAATTTGGAAATCACAGAGAGGTGAATTAGTGTTACTTTCAATTAGAGCATTAGTTAATCTTCCAATTATTATCAGTGTTCCCTTTTAATAAATGTGACAATGAAAGCAAAAGATACACAACTTTCCCAGGTGGAAACCCACTGGGGACAAAAACCACCTAATGCTTTCATCATTCTTTGTCTCAACTCCAATTGAAAATAAAGCTCCCAACTTCCTAGAATCTAGAAAAAAATTATTCTCTAGCTACACTAGATGGACACTCCAACACACAGATTCTTACATTGGTCAGCTGAATGGATGCTAACACCCGATGAGCCACCATCACCTAGCACCACCCTACCAACCTATGAGAAGAATAAATAATAATGGACTCCATTGCAAGGAAAATGATCACTTTACAATGATATAATGATACAAAAAGAAATGCCAAGTTGTACTTTAACGACACAACCACTAATGATGATCCTAGACATAAACAGCCATCTTCAACCTTGGCAAATGAACACTAGTACAATTTATGCAAATGAAAATATGTACAATAAAACTAAGTACAATGATACACCTACAATGATTGTATGTAGTGCCTTACTTGAAGAATTCTGCCTGATGAACTTATTGCTGCTGTTATGCACCTTGGTTGCTGCTCTTGTCATGCTGCCCTCTTCTACACACATAGCAACTTACTTGCATATAAAGTGGTCCTTTGCAACCTTCCTTGTAGTCCCCAGCTTTGCCACACTTCTAGGCCCAGTGGCAGATCATTTTGTCTCCTTCTTTAGATCCTCAATATCTAATTTTAGGTCTAACAATATTTCTCCAGTGTCTTTCCAATGCCATAGGTCGACCCAATTTAGTTCTTCAAGAGGGTCTGCCATCCTCTCATGAAATACCTAATTATGGAGTGACTGATGAAACGCAGCCTGCAACATGCCCGTGTCCTGTTTTTCATGCTCAGACTTGTTAGAAAAATTATAGTACATTTTCTCTGCTACCTTTGAATTTAATCAAATTATAGAAGGTTATGACAGGTACAAAGAGTCACTTCTTTGAGATGAATTTAGAATTTTAATACGACTACACAGATCTTATCTCCAAAATGTTAACACTTGTGATCTAATTTTGGCAACTTCCTTAGGTTCAGCTTCACCCTCATATTATTTTAAGCTTCTGAACCTTCATAGAAAAATTTAGAGCAGAAAATTCCACGATGACTTTGTTTCGGATAAATGAAATCCATACCCATAAGGAGGAAATGAGATCTAATTTATATAAATGCTTGAGTTGAGAGGGCTGCAACAAGTGAACGTGGAAGGGATTTTTAAAACTTAAAAATGTTAATTATGAATTTTCAATATATTTTATTATTTATAGTTTTATCCTACTTTATGATTAAATAAACATAGAATATCTCTCTAAATGTGAATAATTACATAGTACATTTCCATATATCATGACTTATCTGACAAGTAAAACCATCAAAAACATTATTGACCCAGAATATGTATTTAGTGAGTCAAAATTTTACAATATTGGGTTAGCCCTGGTCTTGCTTGGGTTGACATCAATGACAACCAGTCAACATTTATGTTGTGTGAGGCGCCTTGCCATCGGTGCTCAACACACTGCTGCCCTTCCATTACCCTGTCGCCAGAGTTCAAATTTTGGGAAAACAGTGGGAAAATTTGGTTTTTCAAATTCTTAAATAAAATATGCCTCCTGAATATGTAAAATACTATTATTACACTTGTTCTCAATAACTAAACTTTTAGCAGATTAGTTTCTTCAAATCATAAATTAACCAATTAAAAATATAAAAATTTATGTGGCAGTGCGCTCAGTACATTTGGCTCCACACCGTTTGCGGTGCTACAATAAATTCTGTTTTCCCATGAAACAGTCTAATAAACCTGCCCAGGTTCACAGTCTTGATGCAAAATAAGACTCTGGTACACACAGCTTCACTGTGATGCGGTCGTTTAAATGGCCATACCGTTAAATCACAATGTAGGGAAGACAATATGTTGTAAATATTTGACTAAGTGATTCTGCAGTTAGTACACTTATCACAGCCTTCCCATTCATTAAACGTGCCCAATGATTTAAATGTTCCTGCTTGACAAACTTATCTTACGTGTGTGGAGGGCGAGGTGGGCAACCGGACTATCTACCCAGACCCAGATATTTTCAGCATCCCTTACCCCTCAGCATTATAATACATAGTCAACAGTGTATTTTATGAATACACTATTGACTGATTATTTTTAGGGTAGATGGTTACCTAACTATCACCCCGGGTGGATTGTTTAGATCTTTCAAAGATAAAAATAAATATATGTTGCATGAGTGCAGGACATTCCCTTTACTCAGAATATAGGGTATAATAAAAGCAACCACCGTATCGATGCGTATTTATTTTTTTATTTTCATTTATTTTTTTCTTTTCAAAATAAAATAATATATATATATATATATATATATATATCTCATTTAATAAAAATGTATTTAATATAGATCATTGACAAACATCAATAGAGAGAACAAAGGAGCAACAAGAACACTGCAGATAGATATATGTAGTTTAGCATGGAAACCTGAGGAGAGTACTTATGTACCTCACTATATGGCGACCACCCGGTGCTCCTGGGGAGGTGACCTCCTCAAGTTCTATGAGAGGCTACATCCCTTAAGAGGCCATAATGGAGTTATTGGGATTATACATTTTAGGTGGAATGCCTTGAGAACTTTCAGTCAGTCCCACAACAGTGAGTACGCACCTTTGAGGAGGAAATATATTTTATTACTAGCCTATCCAGGAGGGAAGGATTTGTCAGTTCCAGTGCCACATGGCTATGCAACGGAGTTAATTTTGGGCCTCCTAGAATGCATTAGTGCCGATATATTTTTCTCACCTTGCACATTTTAGGTATTTTAGATAGTTAGTTACGTATGGCTTCATTTAGTGCATAGGAGTGAGGTTCCTCTCACTAATGAATACTTTGCCTCTTACAGTGTGAACCATGTATTAGTTTACCCTTTTTATTTTATGTTGATTCTTTTCTTCTGACTCTTGGCTTGGAGATGGTTTGTTATTTTTTATGACAATTTTGTACAACATTGATAGTCTGTTCGGGGATGTGGGAGTTGACCTCCCTTTTCTTGATTCTTTGTTTATTTTTTTTGAGGGTTTCAGGAGATGAAATGCCTGGCATGGCAGCCCTATAGGCCGATCTTGCGAGGCTATGGATGGAGATGTGGGGCTTGGAATCAGTCTAGAAGAGGGTGAAGTCAGCTTTCCACAGGGATATCCCTTGATGCCCAGGTGCTGTCAGTGTTGTGAAGTCTCCTTGATTCCAGAACACTTGTCTCAGTACATTTGGTTTGGTTAAATGAGGGGTGTACCAACATCCTCTTCACACATGATATTCTGAATACATGAAGGTAATATTAGTGTTTTCTTTAAATTAATGCAATTTCATTTCTGTTTGAATTAATTGGTCAATTATCAAATTTATTCTAACAGATATTGTATTTATTAATTATTAATAAATTAATAAATTAATATTATTATATATTTTTTAGATATTGAATAATTGTTGGCGATGATTCCACTTGCAGGTGAGTGAGTGTATCATGTTAACGAGGAGATGGTAGAGATGGAGGATTAGGGTGACAAACACATTCACAATCAGTACATATGCGGCGGGTGTGAGGCGTAAGTCGGACACGATTTAGGATGGAGTTGGGTGACAAATCTATTGACTCCCTAGTGAGGAGGGAGTCGAAGGCATTCTCAGAGAGTAGGATTGATGGTGGCACTATGGGCTTTTGGCGTGTATGTTGGCCCTCATGCGGCAGCAGATTTGGAGCTGCAGATCAACACGGCATGGGCGAGGGTAAGCATGGTGGAGATGTAGTACGACGAGGAAGCGGAAGCATCATGCGATGATAATGATCATGAGGGAAGTGATGTGTTCCAGTACTCCACCTCGCGTGGAGATGATCATGATGAGCAGCCTTGAGCATCTAGTCAATGCCAGTGTCCCCTTAGTGAAAGTACCACTGTCTCAACAGCTTCCTCCGTCAGCGGCTTTGATCACAGGAAGGGTGCAAGTCCATCTAATGAGCGGGTCCATCTGGGTGGCGCACACGCACCATCCTCAACAGCTTGGACATCCACGATGTCTTCGAACGGCAGTTCACCGATCGTGACACCTCAGATAGGCGGGCATGGTGCAACTGTCACCGCATCTCGAGGCTCCGATGCCAAACTTACAAGTATGCCTCGTATTTCACTATTGATGTGCCATATAAATATTTGACATTCCATAGTTATAATACGGTTATATTTTCCATTTGTTACTATATATATGTATATATATATATGATGTATGTTTGTATTCCATGTTGCGAATGTACTTAATTTACATGTTGGTGTTCATCATGATGTGTATATTGTTAGGTCAGGACATGAATATGTTCATTTAAGTGCGGCTTGCGGTGATGTGTCCCAGTAGCAATTATTTGACATAGAGATGTATATTTGTGGCACATTGAATGATCATGATCCATTAGATGATGTTAGCGAATTTGAATGTGTTTTTAGTCGAATATGATGTTTAAATACGATGGTTATCATGATCATGATGTTTTATTTTTAATATTCCCAAATTATGATATTTATTAAATATTATGTGGTGATTGTAATTAAAATTTTAATTTTTAATTGTAATAATAAATTTATAAAATTATTTAATATGTAAAATATTTGTGAAAGTTTAATTGTAATTGTAATATTTAATGTGTTGACAAATAAATTCATAAATTGTATATGGGAAGTGTAGTGTAAAAAACATAATTGTAATTGTATTTAAAATTCTAAAATTGTATTTGTAATTATTGTGAAGCTGACAAAATTGTAATTGTATACTGAGAATTGTAAAATTGTAATTGTATGTAAATTTTAAAATTGTAATTGTAATTGTAATTGTATGTGGGAGTGTAAAATTGTAATTGTTCATAAATTTACAAATTGTAATTACTGGTGTAACATTCTAAAATTATTATTTACACATACTATATAAAAAAAACTTACCATACAAATTCTATTACTATACAATGTTTATGGAAACCAAATATCGTGAAATGTTTATACTATTGACACCTGTGCATAAACACAATGAATCATTGTACATACATAGTAATCCACTAATTATAATTAAATATGAGAGTATTTATAGTGTACATGCATGTGCATTCGTAATTTGTGATTCCTTTATCTTTGTAAGTACAATATAATTAATGCCAAAAGACTGCACCCATATATGAGGTTTTCTGGTATCTCTCACGATGTGGAGGTTATATACACATAGATTAATTTCTCATCATGTCCATTGATATCTTGTATCAAGCTACCTTTTTACCCAAATGAATTGAAATATATTTTATTTTTTTGATTTGGATAATGTCAAAAGTTTATTTTAGTACACTTACTTGCATTCATCGTTTGGATTAAACCCTAGCCCACGATCTTCCCAACCCGGGATGCAAACTTCAGGAGACAGGTAGCACCCTCTCCACATTCCTACTTTGGGTTCAGAGCTCGTCACGGCCAGAGGTGGAGTCGAGTCGCTCTGCAACCTCACGTTCTTGCTAGAGAGCTAATCGCATCCTACTCTAGATAGTCCATTTAGAAAGAAGTCTGCAGTGCTATGTTTTCATGGGATAAATTCTCTGGTATCATACTACCATTTGATTACGATTTCTTCTTTGGACTTCTCCACCTTGATGTCCTCCATTCATGGAGGATGATGGATACACATCCTGAGTATTTCATGTTGGGACCTTGAGTTGATGTAGCTTCTTTTTAGTGTTCATTATATTTTTTAATTTGGTTTGCTACCAGGGTTTACATAGTTGTACCATCTCCCATGTTAGCATAGTTACCTGGCTTTAATCTTCGGTTGCTTCAGTTTCGGGTATAAGACCTTTTTAGTTTCTACTCTTCTTTGCCGATAGTAGAACTAGACTTACGGTTTCAACTGAGGAGATAGAGTCTCATGTAGTGAGGTATTTGCAGGTTTACCCTTTGTCTCTATCTTGAGAGGATTGGGATTCACTGCGATTTCTATTTTAATTATTGAGTGGTCTTATTTCCCGCAATATCTATCTTGCTCGGCTTGATTTTGACGGGCGTGGCAGGGAAAAAAACCTTGTTCCTCATGTCTTCCCCCTCTTAACCTCTGAGGAGAACCTGTAGCCCCATGTTTATTTCTTTTTGATGTTTCGGTATTTCATTAAAACCATTTTTTCATTCTTTAACTTAAGGAGTGCATCCTTTGTCATAGGAAGCGTTGGTATTTTAGCTCTTCAAACAGCTCTTTCCCTTACTAAGACCCTTAGAGTTCTTTAGGATATTTGATTCTATGCAAATTTTATTTAGACTTATTTCTGAGTTCTTGTGACATTCTCCATCTTATTTATTTTTGCTTATTTGTATTGAAGGCTTCTCAAATGCAGTTTGATCTGTATATAGTTTTGGGTATTATTAAATTTGAAACCCTGGGTTCTCAATTTGTAATATTTAATTATCAAGTCTCTCTCTATGCTGGAGTTATGGGAGTTGGTTTGTTTGTTGTCAATGAGTTTGATAGATGAACATTTATTCTATCTGCAATGTTCTCCCTCTGACTTTGTAATGCCAAATTCACTGCATTGCTGAGCATACTTTCATTGAATTATATAATCTTCAATATAACACAAAGACTATATAGCTTTACCTATTGGGTTTGTCTCACCTTATAAATACTTTTATAGTTCTTTTAATAGCTTTTGTATTGAATATTAATATGTCTTGCAGCTATTAATGAGGGGGCCTGACTCAGCCACCAATACCACCACAAATATCCTAACTCTTAAGTTTGTCTACATTATGTTTCCATGTTATAAAGGGTTTTTAATTTGAAATTATGTACCTTTTCCATATATATGTATATATACACAGTAATTATTCAATTTTTTTTTTTTAGTAGACAGAATGAGTAAATTCACCATGTCTAATCCTGTAGTAAATATTTATTCAAGATTCACAGTCTTTTTCTATGTTTTCAGTTTTCTTTCTCATTTCTACATTTACATACACACAGATAATCTGCTTCTTTATATTATTTCTCAATCTTATAATTTTAACTCTAAGTATACCCATACTTTACATTTCCAATTTCACACGGCCTTTAAAATACAATGTGCCTCCTTTGTATGCACTTAACGAATGTTTCCTCCCAACCTTGAGATGAAATCATCCCACTTCTCCCCACATGCTCCACACAGTGTCGTGCTTGACACGTTTTCAAGTTAAGCCTCGGGACCACTATCCAGCGCCTGCTATAGTTTTTAAAATCCCATGGCTCCTACCATTTCCTCGACTATATCTCTTGTCTCTTATTATTATCTCTCCTTTTTCAGAACCCCTTCCCCTTGATTTTCTGTTATCTCTTTGGAAAGGTAACTATCGAAATTGCCTTTACCCTTTTCTAGTTCTGAAATTAACACCTATTGATTGAATCAGTATTGGATATTCATTCATATTGTCCTTTATTTTAAAAGAATACTGATTTTAGTCTACTCTGAAAATTATTATTCGTTTAATAATTCAATATTTTTAAAATAAAGTAAACCATAGTCGGAAATAAATGAAAGTGTTAATGTATTTTATTTATACTAGTTCATGTAAAATTTAAAAATTACAGACTGTGTAATTTCATTATATAAAATCTTACTGCAGTATAATTATATTATAAAATTGTAAAATGTGAACTACATTGTATACTACATGTATCATTCAATTTTATTTAAGTGTACTGAATTTACTGATACCATAAAATTGTTATCAATTTTCTCACATGGTAAAATATTACCATAATATTATTAAATTATACAGTGTAAAATTATATTCTTAATTTCATTATACAAAATTGTAAATTTGTATGAATATAAATAAGTATGCATCAATAAATCTATGAATAATATGAATTTTTTATAGCATAATAAGTTAAAGAAAAATATGCAATAAATTCTACCTTTAGAATTATCTTTATTTTAATATAGTCTACATACCAAAAATAACAATATACATTTGAAGATATCATTCACACACATTTAAAAACGATGTCCAATGGTGTGTGTGCAAAATTCTATTATAAAAAATAACTTTATGATACCATTGCTGAAGTCACTTTCATTAGAAAATTAACTTAGTGAAATGATTTTAACATTAACACAATTAAAATTACTAGTCAAATTAAAATTTACATATTATAAATACTTGAAAAAAATTCTTAGTTTATAAAATTAATTAAATTCTACCCCATTTCTAAAAACCCATTAAAATGCAATTGATGACTCCTTTACCATTCTCTCTCGGTTTTGATAGTCACCTTATCTTCTCTTCCCGGCTCGCTTGGCATGATATTTACTCTTATTTCTAACGTCTTTCTTTTTGATTTAAGGTCATGTCTAATAATTCCCTTAATCTCTCTTATCAGTACTTTCTTTGGTTACTGATGTTTTTGAATATGTTATATTCTTTCCACGACTAGTGACGCACGGGGAGTGACGTGCATAACCCTTATCATTATCTGGCTTTCTTGGGGGAATTATAGGCTGTGACTAAACTTTGAAAGGTAGAGGCAGCGCTTGGGAATTTTTTTGGACTTTATTTTTCGATGTGTAGACCTTATGGAACAATGCATGGGTTTGCACATGGTTTTGGGGCATGATGGTTTTGGCCCCTAAGTATTTTATAGATCCCGGTCAAGGAAACTACGGTTATGTTATAATCTAGGGTTAATGGATTGGAGAAACATGTGCTTCAGCATGTATACATGTGTTGTATTACTAAAAGGATATAATGAAAAATCAGTGGTAATCAGTTTAGGATCAGGGGAAAATATTTGTGTATATCATTTATATTTATATCACTCAATGTTTATTTTATGTTTTAGATTTACTTCCCAGATAAATTCTGTACAAAGTTAAACCTCAGTGTTTGGAAAACATAGGGCCTGTCTTCATCCTACATCTTTCTAGAGTTGATACATATGTAAATACTACTAGCGATCTTCCTTTACATTATTCCGATCAAAGGTAATCATACAAACACACTAAAATAACACATTGGAAAAGAATAACCAATCCTTATTGATAAGCTTGTATCTTTACATGTTGTAACTAACGTCCCTCGTTACTAGGTTTTGATCACGTTGACTCAACTCAACCAGGTGAACAGACACTGAAGCTTCCTCCAGTCTTATATCCATATGTCCATCTCATCGACATTTAATTCTTGAAAATGGTGTCCATATGCCCACATAGATGGGAACAAATTGACCTATAAAAAAGTTAAAAAATCCTTAATGCATATGTGCCCATAACCCTTTAATAAAAATGTAAATAAATGTAATTAAATTTAAAAGACATTATTAAGTTAAATATTCCTTAAATAGATTCTTCACAGAATTGGGCATTTTTAATCCTACCCTCGTTGCCACATCTCACCATTATATTAGTGCATTAATTATATCTTCTCTACAAACTTGATAACTATTTAATATTGAGCATATTTTTGCGTATTTTCTTTTAAATGGTCGGGATAAAGGCACTTCTACCATTCAACCATGTGATTTTCCTATCACTACCCATTCTATTCCTCTTTTGTTTATTTCATCAGAGGCCACATTTATGGCAATTCTGAAGCAATTTATTGATTACTTCAATTTATGCATTCATGAGTAAATCAACTGACATATAGTACATATAGATCAAATATATATTATATCGAAGTTTAACATAGATAACTTACTTTGTGTAAATTTAAAAATTATAAGTCTCTTACTCTTTATCGGCGCCTTTTTCATTCGTTTGGGCAAACTCCCTTCTATTTATCTTCATCCCACTTTCATCATCCCAAATCCCACACACTGATCTATTGTCGTCATGATGCTACTGACAAAATATCCCAATCTGTACCCTACCACACCCCTAGTTTTCCCCTTGACCTAGGCAAAACCTTTCCAATTTCTTCATGTACCTCTCTAAAATATCAATGACAATAAATACCCCAACTAATTCAACCTCATTTACTAAGGTAGATTAGAAGATGAACACACAAGTCCATGAAACTTCGTCGGTAGTTCCTTCTCAAACATACAAACAATCTCAACTATCTCTTGACGCCAAAGGGGAATGCTAACCCACATGAATCTCCTTTGACGTGATCCAACGTACAAATGTAGATAATTTAGATATGACACGTCCTGATCTTGTGGGAATTCATTTTTACCTACATACATGAAAAAAATGATAGGACATAAAGGTGTAACCCATGCAATAATATACAAATTAAGATTTATGTTTTATGATCCATGAGGATAAATTTATTAATATAAAAATAATAAAATCTGAATTTTGACATCTCATACTCTACAATTCTATTGATGTGGAATTTCTTAAAAAAATGAATACACGGTGAAACAACATCAAAACAGAAGATCCATGAAGATAGCACCTCCTCATTATAACTTCATTTTCATAAAGAAAAGTAATCATTGCACACAAATCCATAGGACATGTCTGTCTTTAAATATACATGATCGAAGGATCCTTTGATCACTACCTCTAATCATACTTTCTAATCATCTTGGCCAATATTTGTTTTTAGTTTTGAAGTAATAAGGTCTTTTCGAATAGCAAATATTCCTTTGTTTTAATTATTCATATAAATAAATAAAGATGACACATTTTTAAATATATACATGGGATCTAATAAGTGGGTAATCTTAGAGTCTCTGTCTGGAGAGTTATAAAAGATATATTTCCTTTTCATCCAATGGGAAATTTCTGCATCATTGTGAAAATTTTGATGTTAGATAAAATACCAACTGAATGGTACATTCTCACTATGACTCTCTCTTCTCTCTCTGTATCTCTAAGCCATTCAAGCTGGTGTCATTATTAGGCCTTTGAGTTCTCTCTCATTTACCATTGAAGCGGATGTTTCTCTTGTTATAGGTCAATTTGGGCACCATTCCCAATGACACATTCAACTGGACATCATCTCTGATGGAAATGAATGAGGGTCTATATCCCCATATTTCGGTTATTGCAACAAGATGAGAACAAGACAAATAATCCATGACTTTCATTGCAAAGGTTTCATTTAGAAACATATTATATATCCCAAGGCTCACCAACCTTTTTTCTAAAGGGACAAATTAAAAAAATTCTTATATTATGATGCCTTACTCAAGGGTGTACAAAAGAAATATTTCAAATATGTGATGGTCCAGTCACAACCAAATTTAGAATTCTCACTGTTTTGGAGCCTCTTTTTATTGGTACCTTCTAGAGATTTAACATGTGTCAAACCTTGAATCCATGTGTCCATTTGATACCTCTAGGACAGAATATATCATATATATTAATGAAAAGTGTTGACCATAAAACCATCTTTAACTCTCTATAAATTGAGCACAAATCCTAGTATTTGAGAAGGAAGAGTTTGAGTAAGAAAGCTCGGTGGAATTTCAATTGAGAATTGATTTGATGACATGCTGCTGAGAGAGATGTGCATTGATGAAGTGATCTGGAGATGATGACACTAAATCATCCTTTAGTTTTAACCTCTCTTTTATCATTAATAAAGATTATTTTAGCACTTACATATGTATCTGTATATGCTTTTGTCTTTCATGTTAACAATTCTTATCTAATGTATATGGTTCATGTTTATTGAAGGATTTAATTGAATAACTGAATGAACATACGTAGTATTGCTCTTTTTTTTGTTTACTATGTCTTTGCGGGGAAATATTTTGGCGATCTAGCTCGGATTTGAAGCTACAACAAGAGTGTAGGAAGAATCGAAGCACTTGAATCCGTAAGTTCTGGTTTTTGTTCTATGTTTCTATTTCTCTTATGGGAAAAGTAGTTGCAAAGTATTTAACACATTGTTCTGAATGGAGGCACTATCTAGAATATGTTCTCTATAAATCCATAATTCCATATGAAATTGACGACTCTGTAGAGTTTCTACTATCTTAGTATTTTTCTTTCTCTGATTTTATATTTTATTACTATTGTTGTATTTTTAAGATTGTTTTTAATAAATAAAATTATTGAAAATTATTGTGGTTGAGTTTTCATTCATTCATCAACGCATTGATGAACATGATATACATTTTCTTGTGTGTCCTCCTTCAAATTCATAATTTTTCATGAAAAGAAGGTGTTGTTTAATTCTTCATTTTCTCAATGAAACATTTTTGTCAGTTGTTGTAGTTTTACACATTCTTATTAAAGGGTAGAAAAAAAAAAACCTTCTTTGCATTGTAATTGATTTGTTGTATTTCGAAGAGCAATTAGGAAAACTACATTTAGTTGCTGCTGATTGTTGCTGTCTTTCCTACATAGCTAGGATTTCATTGAAAAATAAATTGAAACATTTCTGTCTTTTATTTTTTGCATTTAAAGTTAGCTATCAACATTTGAACATGAAAGGAAAATTGATAAACAAATCAACAAGGCTATCTCAATTTACCTAACAAAGCATTGGAACCATAACGATAACATTTAGAAGGTACCATGACTGAAATATTCACAACATTATAAAACTTATACTATGGTCAATTATACATGATACACTCGAGTGTGATACTCACTCCATGTACGTAAGTATATCATAGCTCATCCATGTACTTTCGGGTATATCAGGCAGTCTATTCTGATCTGAGAAAATGCAAAGGAATTATCTCTTCTCTGAAGTTTAACATCAGATCAGCACTAATATGAACTTGACCTCCTGATACTGCCAGGTATATTTTGGAGAACAACTTTAGAGTTGCTAACCATCCATAGTGAATCAGTCAGCCACCTTGTAAATTGTGATACACGACACAACATTCAGGAAATTTTCTTATACTTCTTAGTTTGCAGAAGTATTTTACGTTCATAGTTTCTTAGTAACCTTTACCTAGCATTACACACTATTTCTTTTATTGTTTTGTTAAATAAATTCATTAATCCTTCTAAACAAAATACTTTCTAGCAATTCACCTAGATTAGCATTGAAACCACCTTACACAGAGGTACTCTTAGTGTGAGAAGGCAGCATTCCTGCAGATGTGCCAATATTACAGTACCTACGGTAGAAACATCATCTTCCCATATAAAGCTGGCACAGTTATTTCGTACATCACAGTTCATCTCTTGTGTTGTGAAATGGAGTCCCTCACGGCTTCAAAAAGTAGTGCTTGATCCTGTCAATCAGTGAGACCTTTTCTCTAGACACGATGTTGTTCAATCGGGGTCGTCCAGATCCTGTCTCTTTTTTACAGAACATCGAATCCAGTTAGAACAGCAAATTCTTGTTGATCATCCTAAATGCCCATTATTCAGATCTCATATCCACCTGATCAACATCACGAAGTATACTTTGTTTGGCAGGGTGAAATACTTCCCTTTGGTTTAATTTCGATTGAAGAAATCAGATGGGTACCTTCACTCCAATACCATTAGGAGGATCTGCTATCTTGGTCTCCTAGTCTACCTCTACTTTGTTGATCTGTTCCTATTCATATTCCAGCTGGTGGAAAGTGCCACATTACTGTCAAATGTATACAGACTCTTTCTGATTAATTATTGTTGTTAATATCAGTCCCCTGTACCTAAACTGCCTCGTGTGTTAACTGCAGTCATATTTTCATGGTGACGCCCTATAGTTATGAGGATAAATCTTTATACGATTTTCTTTAAATTGCATATTCGACCTGGACTTTAATATCCTTAATCTGGTATTCTGCTTGGTAAACTAGTAGTCTTGGAATGGTTTGATTCTTTATACATCATGGATAATGTCAACCCAGATCTGTCTGATTATTAATTAATTATCTCAACTGACTCCCAACATTTGGGAAAGCTCTTTCATCTTATTATCCTCCCTCCAACTTGGGGGGTAGCCTTGAATATTGGGTCCACAACTCAAATCTTTCCAGTTAATTTACAACAACCTAATATCTAGAATAATTTATTCAGTGGTTTACACATTTTATGGGATGTCATAGCCCTGTTTTGTTCCCTTTATCTCACTTGAATCCAAATTGTCTAATTTGGGTGCTGTGACTGATGAAGAACCACTGAAAATTTCAGGCACAATGCCCTGGAACTTCATTTAACAGCGTTATATCCGAGGTTTTGGTCAACGGAGATCCTCGAAGCATTTGCTTTTCAAACAACCCCTGTCTGGGTTACCGACCTTGATTCATATGGTGGTAATCAAAACCTATTTCTCAAACAATTCCACATACCCTAGCTATGCTCAACTTGACCTGTGTTAGTTTCCTTTGTTGCTTTAAGGATTCTGATTTAAATCGACTAACCAATGATCCAAATAGTACTACTTCTTGGTGGCATTTGATACCTCCCTGAGTACCCTCGAATATTCTAAGTTCAATGGAAACCTTTGAAGGCCCATGAGCTCATGTCATGACTATCATTTATGGTGTTCATCAAATTCTAAATGGTAATTTAAATGAAACTGTCTTTTCAGTAAAATACTGGTCTAAACTTATAAATAACATGATTTACACAAACTTATTTTGTCATTTACCTCTACCCTGATCCCCTGCTGACTCCTTCCCGATTTCTGATGTAAGGCTAGAATCCATCTTATTATTCAAATGAATAGCATTCTCACATTTGATCATATTCATGAGTAGAATCATCCCATTCTGATAGTTTAATTCATTTATTGAATCAGCTCCTTATTTAGTAGTTATTCAGTCCCTCTTACCATCATAGTGAGGATGTAGCTTCAGAGTTTACATATCAAAGAAAATAAAGTTATTGCTCGTGCCCAATATTTAGACTTGATTTATACTTAGCACGGCATGCTCTATGAAAAATTCCTAATGCGTTGAGATCTAATTTTATTGTTCCTCCTCAATTAATGGACTCTCATTTTCGGAACGACTTGATTGTACAACCACACATCATACTACTACATACGATCTGCACCTTCTTAAGTAAATACCATGTCATTTGTATGAGGGCAAAAGTGACGAGCAACCGGAAGTAAGAAAAAAGAAATCAAAAGTAAAACTATTTTATGGAAAGATCATGCGATCAATCGTACGGAACTAGAGAGCCTCGTTATCCATGCATAATATGTAATGAGGAACATTTTTGAGTTATCTGACATGTTTGAAGTCTCAAAATCATTGGAGACTTGTCTCGTCAATTTGTGTTGACAGATCCATTTCCCAAATCAGGATGCTAGTTGGATTTACTTTCTGGTCAGAAACTTCTAGTTACCAAGTACTTATATTTGCTCCATCAAAAACCTTCAACATATATTTTGGTGTCAATGCGTAAATAAATATATGGTGAATTAATGCTGATCAACCTACTACCTCATTCTGAATATTTCTGAAGATTGAGTGTAACCTAACACTATTCTTTAGTCGGCAAATTAAATACAAAGAGAATAAATATAAATTGACATATAATCCTTGAGCAAGAGCTATCATCCCTTCAACTATATGCGCTCTTGAGAATTGTTACAAAGTTTTCCCTCCCAAAATAGGCTTTATTTTTGGCTAGTCAAATTGATTATTGATTCTAATCTTGTAAAATCCCCAGTATCTGAGCTCCTCCTTTGCTTCATATTCTTGTCCAACACACAAATAAAACATGCTCAATGCCTTGTTCATCCCACTGTGTGTCTAGGGGAGAATCCCATACATTATCTTCTAATTGTTGAGAATGTAGCTCGTATAACCTCTGTCCTTAGCAGCGTTGTTTTGATGGACGTACATATAAACCTTGTGGTATTATTAATAACACACATATTGAACTAGGGAAAAAATGAATGTTGATGTCGAAGTTATTGACAAACCCGTTGACTATAATTTCTATGCAGAAGTACTTCATTTCTCTGCTATTATTTCATTGTTTCTATGTTGATTAATTCTTTCCATATAAAGGTGCCTTCATAATAGATCATCAATCAACTATCCTTCTTTGCCTCCACTTAAGTGTGGAAGTGTTAGTTTCATTTCACCACAGCTAGCACTTGAACATTGGTGTAGGACTCTTGGGTCCACTCTCCTTGGGAGCCTTTGCATTATCGCCTTTGCGACGTCGGCATTGCAAGTATAGGGTGCACCTTTACATGATCTCTTCCACTCCATGCGGCATAAAGGAGAAGTACAGAGTAGTTCTCAGTATTCACAGTTAGGTCAGTTACACTTCAACCCTATTGAGATGCTTTAACAATCCTTCTTCAGTTTATGTGTAGAATCCTTCAAAGTCTGAGTTGTTTGGGTTGATGCATTTATATGATTGACCTCCTCCAGTCATTTCCTAGTTTTTCTGTGAGATGCAAAATATTTTAAGAGCCATGATGTCGGAAGAATATGGAAAATTATATCATTTATTTCTACATCTACATTCCATGAAAAATGATCTTGGTAAATATATCATCCATCGATCAAAATTTATTTTGAATTATTTTAATCAATGCAATCAATTGACAAAATCACAAACTCTGAAAACCATTTCTATCAATATTTCGACCAATCCGACATTGTAGAAATATTCATGTCAATGTGTCTTGTTTTCCATGAACTGAAATATATCTCTCTCTATTTCCAAGGAATTTCATGATTTACCTTGTTCAATGCTGACATGAATACTAGTATTGTTGAACACTCTATTAATATATCTGATATATGACAGATGCGTCTGCGTCTACTGTTCTCAAGAAATCAACCCTTATCAAAATTAGAAGTTGAATTTTTTTTTAGATGTTGGATTCATTACCTGATCAACGCTAATTTGAGTGTGTTTCCAATATTGTTCCTATCATGAAAAAACAAGGAAAAATCGAGTGTGCATGATTATACGGATGTCAACATTGCTTGTCAAAACCTTCTCTATATTTTATGGCGGATGCTGTGGTGTCTTGGATGTGAAATATCTTCATTCATGGATCGTTTTAAAGCTCTGGTAAATCAATATCACCCAGGAGGATCAACATAAGACAAATTATACCTTGGGCACATTATTACCGAGAACTTCTGGTTTGGTTTAAAGAGCGTAGGGAAATTTTGAAGGCAAAAATGGGTCTTTCAATTTTATCAGCATTGCTAAACCTTATCTGAATGATTCCCGTCGCGTTCAATCTTGTGAGATCACCCAGTCATTTGAAGAAACCATATTTTTAAACCAAGACACTACGAATACTCGATGCATAAATGTATGTTGCAGAAACGTTCGTTCAATCATTTGGATTCAACGATCTCCAAGAAGAATTCATTGACCGTGAAGGTTGAAATTCTTGATTTTGCATATCGATTTGCTGGGCCAAAATTCAAGGAAGGCTACTCTAAGAAGGTTCATTTCAAACTAAAGTTGAAGAATGGCTAAAGGAATTTTCGACTCTTGAAAGGGTTTACGCTATGAACAAATTTGCTGCTTCTTTGATGTTGTCAAGTCCTATTGTTGACGTCATTAATGTATACATTCGAATGATCTTCTACATATCATTAAAACTATGGTAAACAATTTACTTCTGGTTTTAGTCTAAGTAGAAATGGAATGGAGCATGTCAATCTATTATTGGGTATGCCATTCAATCTGATTTAAATATTTATTACGTGAAAAATCTCTTACTTACTTAGCGGTGACAGCACATCTGAATATTGCTTTATATCTTGTTGAAAAGATTACTATCGTTTGATTCTGCAACTAAACGATACTATCAAATTAATTCTTTTGAGGTGGCTCTGCTACAAAAATGATTCTGTTTTAAAGAATTGTTGATTGTTTCAGTCAAAATGAAAATTCTTTTAATTTTCTTAGAGCTTCTCTGGACCTTTCTGGTAATGCTTCCTACGTCGGAACCATCAATTCCCTAACGATTATATGTTTGATGGGATCATCATCACCATTTTCAGATATTTCATCATTTATCTCAGCTCACTTTCCAAGCACAGTAATACCTTCTGAATGCTTATTGTGTTCTCTTTAAGTAAGATTATAAAGTCAGTCAGCCATTGCTATGTAGTAGTGTTAAAATTACAACTTTAAGTGCCTCTACATGAGGAAGTTGAAGGGTTTTTAAATGATTGTCATACTGAGACTTGTGGTGGAAATTCATGGATACGCTACCACGCGGAAGATACTCCACCCGATTACTTTTGGCTTACAATATTCCAGCATTTGCATCCTCGAGGTCAGGAAGTTGTCATGCGTCTTAGATTTTTATCGTAAAATCGCAAACATGACGCCATGCCTCTACATTGTCTCTATGGGACCATTTTCAAATGGGGTATTGAATTCATGACCTGTAACCACAATTTGTCAGGGGCATGTGCCTTCATATCTGATTATGACTGTACACAATGAGTTGGCTGTTACTACATTCAACAACCTGAGATAAACAATTACATTGTTTTCTTTAATAATGTTATTGCATGGTTTGGTCCCGCGAACTATAGTTACGGATGCGGAAACATTTTCTGTCCAGTATTTGGAATTATTTTAAATTCAGGATTTCAAATGCATTCATATATCCTCCATAATCAAATGGACAAGTTGTGGATAATAACAAGATTATTAAACGTATGTGGCATTGATTGGAGTTCGTAAGAAAGCTGAATTTAATCCATGACAATGTATTTGGCATACCAAACTATCAATAAACTTTAATTAGGTTATACTAGGTGTAAAGTGCTACTAATTTGCAGAATATCTTATATTCAATGTGAAATACCATCGTTAAAATCTTAATCGACTTGTTACTGACACCTAATAAGAAGAAGCACATATTTTTAACCTCATCCATCTTAGTGAAACGCGTCGTGAAGCTGGTATGTGTGAAATACATAAAATGCTCTCTGGCTTTGTCCGACACGTCTTCCAATTTCTAGGCGACTTATGGTCCTTCTTTGATCAAGAACGACATAATAGGTACAAATTTGAGCCATTATGGCATAGCCCCTATATTATCAAAGAGTTCTTGCTAAAGGGTGCTTATACATTTAGTTGATTACGATGGAATTCCATTGGCGCAACCCATTGGGTTATATTTGAAACGTTACTATGTAATGTAGGCATTAGTAATTTTTTTGTATTATATTGTATATATATGTTGTTGATTTGCATTCTTATGTTGATTGTTTTTGAAAATTTTTCTTGACGTTGTTAATCCACTTTACATTTCTGTTCAAGTCTATTGAATCTTGATTAATTTATTTGGATATGTTGATAGTGCTTTAGTCGTGAAATGCATAATATATCTATCATAAAAATAGGCTATTTTCATAAAGCAGTGAGTTTAGTAGGGTTTTCAAGGGATTTGTATCGATATATCAATTAAAAATATGTTGAGTATAGTCACATTAGTGAGCTTCTCTACGATGCCATTTCATTTAAATTACTAGCATAATCCTTAAGGTTAGACTCACGACTTGTGGTATTACAACTTACTAGTGTTTATCTTTTGTTAGAAATCAACTTGCATGGTGTTCCTAAGGGATATAACTTGGAGAAGAACACTTTGATTTTATTCAATATCAAGACATTTCGGAGAAATTTGAACACATTGGCTGATTCTTTGGCCTGACTAAGTTTTAGACGGACATTACAACATATAAAAAAACATTATGAGCAGATAAGTTACCTGACCAAACATAGAAAATGTGAAATCAATGGAAACAGATACTTATAGGTTTTCAGGCTAAACTTTTAAAAGACACATTGAATGTCTGACCTCAAAATGTATGCAAAATGTCAAAGCTAAACTAGTGGTTCTTGCTGTATACATAGTCTAGCTATCTATGTGTATAATGTGATTCTTGAGCTTACTATAATTGCATTATTTGCAGTGCTGCATGATAGCTCTGATGGTAATTTGGAATATCGATGAGTGGCCTCTAACAATCTTTGAAGCTTAGAAAAGTCTCGATCATATCAGATCTAGGACTTCTCTTGACATCCTCTCTCGGCGCATACTTCTGCAGCTCTAGTTCCTCCATTGTTGAACAAACCATATTAAATACATCAAACATTTATTTTTAGTATTAGGAAAACACAAAAATAAAAAAACATTTAAACCTAAACATGAAAAATAAAAAACATGGTCAAAGCTGTTCTTACCTATTTCCCTTACTGACTTCCCTTATGCAGCTAAATCTAGATCTCCTCGGTAATAAACGCTTTGTGTGTGCATACTTTCTGGTAATATAACTATCATCCCTAGACTTCGAAATGAAAAACTGTGATCGAGAGCACAATACAGTCAATTGGCCTACATGCCTCTTAAGTATTCATACCATCTCCCCGCATCTGGAATCCCTCTCCAGGATTAGATACATCCAAATTGTCACATCTTTCATTTGCATGATGGAATCCGTTCTAAGGAAAATAAATGTAGAAGTTCCGAACCTCACTTTGAGGTGTGCCTTCCTCCCTGCTGTTCATTTGCTCTTTTATGTGAAAGTATATCTTCAAAACCCGTTTATTGTTGGCTCCTTGCTCTAAGCAAAATCTTTTCCTCTGATCTATTCATACATGTAGTGTAATGGTGCAATGAGGATTTTGTGATCGTGAAAATTTGGTTTTGAAGGAAAATATCTAACATCAGGATATTTATCTTTCTACTATTTTCTTGGCTCTGCCCACATTGTCAATATTTTAAAACATAATCTCTCCGATCCTCTACTATTCAACCATTTTGAAATGAAATAAATGGCCTCTCTGAAAAGCACATGAGAGAAAATTATACATCCTCACATTATGAGAGGCCCATTATCCTCTATAATTCTTAAGCTATGATTTTGATTTAAAGTGTAAAAGTGAAGACAACACGAACCAACTTTAAGCTTCACGGGATCTAGCCTTCCTAGGGTTGAGAGAGAGATATCTTTAGGTGCTTTGTTTTGATTATAAGATATTAGGCTAGTTATGATTGTTCAAGTGGGTTTGATTTTTTTTTGAGGTAGGCATCATAATGAGTGGTCAAGTAGGGAAATACGTTTTTCCATAGGCTAAAGTCCAAAAGTCAAGTGAGGCAGAACTACGATCAAGGTCAAAAAGTCAAATGTTTCGAGGCAATATAGATAAATATTTAAAGATCTTGGAAGACTGATTTGGTGAAGTGATTTGATCGGGATAAAACGTGAAGAGTTGTTTAGTCAGGATAAGGAAGAAATTAGTGATTATTCAAAGAGGAGAGATAAAGGTTCTAAAATCAGCCATGCAAAATAAGTAAACAATAAAAAAAAAGATAGGGTCTTTTAAAAAATCCTGAAATAATACTCATTTTATCATTCAAATTTAAATTCACAATGGATGCGCAAAACATTAGAAGATAAACAATGAGCAAGTATAAAGTACTTCACTTCAATGGATCATCACATGAATCAAAATGGTCTTAAGATAATTCAATCTGATCACTACTCGAACTTGCAACAAAAATCATACAAGTACAACAAAAAAGACTATAGAAATCTTCAACATTTTTCACAATATTACTTGGTAGAAGTATACCCAAAAATATTTTAAAATATCTAGAATGCTTCTAGGAAATATCTGAAAAATAAATATATTTTACAACAAAATAGTGACAAGCACTTAACAAAATCAACGGTATTTTATTTATCCAAAATAAAATGAAAAACTCTTTGTGGATTAGGTGCGGTTGGCTTCCTTGGTGTCCTCTTTGATGGCATAGATATTTCAGCCTGTTTTGAAATATTATCTTCGATATCTTTCTCTCTTATCTACAGAGCCTCTTTAAATATGATACTCTTTAACCTCTGTAAGAAACTTCCTTACTTTGCTTAATAAATTTTGTTTTGGTAGCAGAAAAAAATTAATGCTTGTTTTATCCTTTATACATGACATTAGCTTTTATTGATCGGTGAGAGTGATTTCAAACATGTTAGGAATTTTGTCTTTTCGGCTTCACAGTTTTTCCTCTTGCCTGAGTATATCTAGAAAATGTTGGTTTTATGACAAATAAATGTTTTATCTCTGTTTTAGAATAAAACAAGTCTTAAAAAAAACCACATTGTAAGGAGACTTTTACATAGGAATACCTTCTTATCCTTGTCTTGTCCACACAGCTCTTTTGCATAATCTCCGATTTTATTATCTGTGATATATTTGGAAGATAAGTTGCCATTGAATCAAAAACCAGGGCGTTAGTCTTACTCTATTAATGGAGATTCAGGATCCACGTGATTCAGGTCTGTTGGCTGCCTGAGGAAGGTAAACCAGCCTTCCATATTCCCTAACGAGGCAGTGGGTTTGAACTCGAGACATACAACTCTGATACAAACCCAGGTTGCTGCTCTGTGAAGTCTCTACTGTAGATCTTAAAAACAGAAAATGAACGATGTGAAGATCATAAAACATAAAACAAATAAACATAGAGATTTTCCCACAGGTTAGTAGGAATGACCGGCTTGATTTTTCATTATATTCCCTTTGGTGTTACAACACATATATCACCTGTGTGAAACAAACATAGCCCCAAATCATTCAACACAGATTAAATTATACATGATTACAGCAGGCAAGGATCTACAAAATGCAGGGGCCGAAAACACTTCATTGCCCAAAACCATGTGCAAACCCATGCACAAAACCATGGGCGGATCAGCCCATCGAATGAGACAATTTTTTTTTCCGAAGTGACACTTTGTGACACCTGGGGGGCTGCCGCCCTCTTGTAACCCCCCAACGTTCGCCGGGCAAAGCTGCCGAGAGGCTATCACCCCACATACAGCCTCCTCGCCGCATGATTAATGTGGAAGATATATACAAACCAACATTCTCCCACTTGTTAACATGCCCAAAGGGCTATGAGGCGAGTATTCATCATTTGAGAACTAATTATTCTGCAAGAGAACACATTCATAAACTTTGTCAATGCATCACCAACATTCTTCAAAGGCCACTTTACCCGAAACACCCTTTTTAACTTCAACCATATCTCTCACAAAGTGATATTGAACATCAATGTGTTTTGTATTTGAATGATAAGTAAGTTCTTATTGAAAATTACTTATTCACAATCTGTCTTTACTTGCTGCACCAACCCCATACTTGAACACAATATACGCACTTCATTGCTACACTTGCCAGTGTTTGCTATCCATTCAACCTCATGACCTGAGCCACCTAGGCCCACATCTTTTACTCATCCAACCTAACTGCACCTCCAAATAGGCTAAACATGTGATCTCTTTGGTCCAATCTCAACTGATACATCAACAAAACCACAAATGTCAAACATTTTTTTAATCCACAGTCTTCCCTTAGCACAAAGCCATAAATGTTAGTGCCATGTAAATATAGAAAACCAACTTCTTTGTCCAATGCTCCTTTCTGAACAGCCTGGCTTTATCACCCTCACTACATGTGCAATGTATGGTCATCAAGACCATTTCATACATCGAACTACTTATTTGCACCTACATATGGAGCAAATTTTATATATATGTATGTCTTGGGATACGGCTAAATGAGATAGCTTTGTACCTACGGGAATCGAACATTCACCGATTTACTATTATATTGTTCACAATAAGTCTCGAGCATACTTCCTCTGCTTTAACTGTTTCCCTCTTTACAGATCTATTGTTCCATTCCCATAATGATTTGTACTAGATCTTATTTTCAATTTGGAGAACAATTCAAGTGCTAAATCTGAATCTTGTTCTTTATGTTTTCAATCAACAACATATCACTCCATACAAGACCAAATAAATAACACGATCACAAATTCATTCCAAATAAACACGGTGATCACTCCTGTACTGGTAGAAGCCAAGTCCCAAGTATCTTGAGTATCAATTTTGATATACAATGACATTTTAACCTCAGAGACTTATTTAACATGCATACTAGTTATTTCTTCCCTTCCTCATAAAGCCTTCGGGTTGTTTCATGTAGATATCCTATTCAGGTCCGTGAAGAAATGATGTCTTCACATCATCATTCCCTCATTCCAAATGCAGCAGTAACAGATCATGTATAATGAAGTAACTTTGAAATAAGAAAAAATATATAAATCAATTCTGGCTGAAGACCTGCTACTCTAATAAGGCTTTGTATTTCTCCACCTTGCCTTACACATTCATCTTCTTCTGTTATTTTTCTCTCCCGTGGCCTTCCTTGGGAGCAATCGACTCCACTGATCCCATGCCTCATTTTTATGCAAGGATTCCATTTCATCAGCCATGGCCTCCTTCCAGTTTCCTCCCACCTAAAATCCCTACGCCTCCACGACAGTGCAGGATCATCATCAATTATAGTTAAAGCAAGTTTAGACAAAACGGTGATTCTCCTTTCTTGGGTTGTCTTCTTTCCGTGATCCTCTCCCAGTTGGAGTTTCATAGCTCTTCCTGTACCAGGTCTTCTTCTGTTGTAAGTCCGATTCATCTCCTTTAGCTCAAAATATATCTTCTCGGAGTTCCTTTATTTGGACTTCATGTTTTATGACATATTTCACCTCTCTAAACACCACATCACAAATTTGTACACAACCTTCCTTGTTTTTGGGGTTCCAAAGCTTGTAACCCTTTAAAGCAAATCCTTATACCCAATAAAGATGCACCTTTCAGTTGTCTATGCTTAGTCTTTCTCTTTGAACATGGCCATATGCATCACATCGAATACTACGAGATGTGAAAGAGATGGTTCTTACGAGTACTATACCTCATTTGGAGTCTTATCCTCCAACAACGATGAAGGTGATCGCTAACAATGCTGTCAGATCTCCAACACTTATACGCCCATAATTCTTGTCTAACATTTACAAGAGTACTTCACACTTTTAATGACATTAATTTCATTCACATCATTTTGAGAGTGTGTATAGATGATATTACTTTGTGCTATACCACACTTCTTGCAAATATTCAAATTTAACATTCTGAACTCCCACCATTATACGTATAACTTTATCTTCTTTTTAAATGCAGTTTTTCCACCGAGCCTTAGATTCTTTAGATACGCTCGAAGACTTGATTTCTTCCTGCAAAGGAAAGCTATGTATTTAAAGCGAAAGTGTCTATGAATGAAGCATAGTACACGGACTTATCCGGTGATGGGTAGACACGGTTCAGCACGTCAACGTACTGAAATTTATAATATCTTGTTCGCCCTCTTGTACCCGGAGGAAAACTCACCCGGTCTGCTTCCCCGCCTTATACACGATATTGCAAAGTAGAATATAAGGAGCTGACTAAGACACACATCCTGCCTTTGTTTCTGTCTGCGGTATCCGAGGCCTTCTCTCCAATATGTCCAATACACAATCCCCATAGCATGGTCACTCTCCATTTTCAGCTTTCTGCTCACTTCTGACAGAACCTGAAGGCTGTTGCTGACAATATGATTGCTGCCACACAGGCTGTATAGAGTTCCAATCAGACTCCCACATTAATAGGTATTCCCAGACCCATCTTCTAGGTATCTTTCTCGGGCTCTTGTTTTTACACACTGCATCATCCATCTTGCTTACGGAAATCGATTCATTAATCACGAGGAGATATGCGAGAACACGGGGAAATTAATCCTTCTACTTATTTCTTGTGGAGTACCACGTCCGTGATTTTGGCCTTCCTATCATCACTAAGAAGACATCTTTTATCTATATTTCTCACTCTCTGAATATCTAACAGAGTGAAGTGAAAAAGGATACCACAGTCCAATCAACCATGACTCATGATCTACACTTGTATTTGAAAAGAAATGAGATACACATCCCACCTTCATCACAGGAATTGGTTTTACTCACTGAAGAATACCCAGATCCTTTTTCTGACAGGCTTTAGATATGCGAGTCCTTTTTGTAGTTCCTTCCCTTACGCATTTCAGCCCCATATACACAAATTTCAGGACACCCAGATATCCCTCTAGATTTAAATCCCACTTGAAAGCTTATTCTTGTTTACCGTTGCAAGGACCTTCCTCATACGGACAAGGCATCTCCATTCGACTCTCCATATTCCTTCATCTGTTTCTCAGAAGCAATAAAAGTGAGACAATATCATCAAAATTCAAGGTATTTGTATCCTTTATTTTATGCTGAAGTATACACAGTGATAAAATTCTATAAAATAATGCCTTCTCTTCATCGAGATTTTAATATCAGAGATGACAAGTAATACCACAGCTAATGAAAGTGCCAAATTCTGTCACAGAGTCTCCATCCTTCCACCCTCGGGTTATCTGACACCCACGGGAAAAATTTATTCACCGAGAGACTTATATTGGTACAAAGTCTATCTTGTCCCAGTCCTTGTACTTCCCAGGATGCATTCAACAATACTAAATCACAGAGACAGCCTGCAATCGTATTGTACTCTTTACCTTCAGTCCAGCTCTTGATCTTCATTTTGACATTTTAAGTTGGTTTAGTACCGGATCTCTGGCAATCAATGATCTTTATCAGATCTATCTTGAGTTTCTAACCAAAACTCTGAAGTATTCTGTTTCAGTCTCCTCTTCCTTGCTGCAGCTCACCATCTTCTTTCCTTTGCCAAGAATCAATACACCATAAATCTCCCCTTGAAGCAGTCTACCTCGAGGCCAGAGACAAAACCCCCTAAATAACAAATCCCCTTGAAGCCAGCGCTCGATACCAATTGTTGGAATCAGAATTCCCCATTAAAACCAAAACCTCTTGGCGTTGATCTTATTCTGTCGCTAGGATTAGGATCTACTTTAAGAGGCGGTTGATATTATCCAACATTTCAAGTGTTGAAATAAATACAACCTTACTGTAACAGTTATGATTAATGACTGATATTAAATGAGCTCTTGCCTCAAATTTTCTCAAATTTAACCATGAACTTGGTTATGGCTATGTTCATATTTTCACATTTCTCTTCAAGTATTTTCCTTGATTTTCTTTGAATTGACTTTCCTTATTTCAAGTTGTCTTTGTCCTATCAACCGGTTATTTCTTCGCTCTGCCTTTCTTGTTGAGAAAATTGATCGATTCTATGGCTTGCTGAATTATTCTTCTTTTCTCATCTTTTGTTTTACGAATCTCTTGTTGCTTGCCTTGATGAATCTCACTTGCTCACTCTCATTACTAATTGCATTAGTATATTGATAGCTTCAATGATTTTACTCCTAGCTTGATTCTTTACATAAAGAATTGGCTCTTTCAAAGGTCAAATAGTTTTGTGGTCTACCAATTCCACATTTCTTGCTTCTTCTTTGTTCATGAGTTTGGCATTGATTTAATTTTCTGTTCTTTCTCTTCAAGATTACCAATGACTTTATTCAATCTATTAATCTCATTTCTTTGTGTGTTTCTTCATGACTTTTACTAGTTTACTAGCCCCATGCGATAATGGCTGCTCATATTGAATGATTCTATCTAGTTGAGGATTCACTGGTTGATATCACTGTACTTCCTGATATGAGTATTTTCCTGAATTCAGCTCTTTACTTGGAAGTTAAAGAGAGCACAGTAGCCAGTAACTTGCTGAGGTTCTCTCTGTTTTAGTTTCTCTTTCATGAAATGACTTGTCCATTTAGTTTTCCATCTCTTTTTTTTATACGTCTACTAAATGAGATAAAATTTCATCATCATCTTTTTTGTTTTCTCTTGTACTATTTCTACTATTAGCTGTTGAATCTTAGTTGGTGGAGGCTTAGGTTGTTTCCTTAATCTTTTAATGTAACCTTCATTTTCTCCTGCTCTTACGCATCTTCTGTGTTTGCTTGGATCATATCCTACTTGGATATACTCTTCAGACTTAATCCCCAGATCTTTACTTTCTGAGAAGCTTTATCAACCTTCATGGTAATATATTTATGATTCTATTCTGACTTGGATACCTCTTGATGTAGTAGTTATATGATGCAGATATAACATCTCATTTCCTATAAAATTCAATCGATCTAGTGCATGAATACTTTATGTGGGTACTTCAAGATCAACATTATAATCCATAAAAGCTTGTCTTGTTCTCTGCTTGTTGTTGATTTGGTAAGCCTCATCAAATTTTTGTTGAGTAGTCAAAAGCTAATAAAAGTTTGAAAATTTTGAATGCTGGTGTTTATAACTAAATACTAAGAATATATCTCATTCTTGATTTCTTTATGTCACCTTCATCTGATTTATTTTCTGATATCAAGATCTTTTTCTTAACTGTCTTTTATTGAGAATGTATACAAATTATGTTGTTTCTCTATGACTTGGTGTTTGGATGTCAGGATTTCCTTCATTTAAATCTGTTGTTGCTAACTCATTTTATGGCAAGTATAAATATCATCTTTATTGTCCATAAAGTGTCTATGTATTTCTATATTTACATTCTTTTTTCTTCATCATTGAATTGAATTTAGGCTTTTTATTATATCTAAGTTTCAATATTGTATATATATTATTGTCAACAGTGTATTCCTTCTTCTCCAGGTCTTTTTTAGTGCATTTCTATAGTTTTAATTTTACAGGTGTGACTAGTATCACTTGTTTAAGCGCATATACTAAAGTGTTTTCTAGCCTAGTTTGTTGACATCTGTTCAATCTCTGATACTTCTCATGTATACAGGTAGTTTGCATAGCCTAATTTTGCTTAATATTCCTTGTGGATAGTTCTGAAGCTCTATTGAAATCTCTTCTCAGCAATTCTGTTTCTTTTCTTGTCTATCTCTGTGAATTCATCCGTGAGTCCCTCCAGTTCTGACTTAGTGGGTCTTCTTTTGGCTTCTAAGGATTATGATAAATTTAGATTTTAGTCTATCAGGTAAAAATTGTCATTAGAACATACCCAAAGATTTATGAGTATGATTAGTTGAAAACTATGAATTCTGTATGTTTTTAATATAGTAGATCTCATTTCATTCTTTCAACCTTTGTAGACTTTCTTCTTCATCTTTGAATTTTGGATGTTACATGCACTAATTAATATGTTTGTATAATGGGTGAATAAAGTTGTCTATGCAGCGCAGATCCTTTCATGGACTCTTCGATCAAGATTTCCAAAGATGAGCGAAAGTGGTTTTTCTACCTATCTCAACTTCTGAGGATTATTACAAACTTGTCCTTGAAAATATAAGAGCATATGGAAGAGAAAGGATGTATATCTAAATACTCCTTCATTTGGAAATTTGACAAGTTGATCATGGATATTGTCAGCTATATACTCAGCATAATTGAAAATGACAGAAGGAGGTTGTCCTGGTATAAAAGTAGATAGGAAACCTATGATTGATTCATCAGTATGCTCATCTATAAAGTATCCTAGGATAAATGACAACATGGAAATGACATGCCTAGATCCTTCTGGAAATTTTGAAGTAGAATAAGGAGGGTTGATTTGTGGAATTTCAACATGTAAAGGAATGAACACTTGAAAAATCTGAAACCTTTTGGGAAAATCAAGACCAATGTACAACTTTTTAAGTGCTTCTATTGACAAAGGAAATGATTTTGGATTAGGTTTGAGTTGTAACATCTGGTTTATGGACTCAACAGTAATTGTAAACAATACCTCTTTGTTTGCATTTATCATTGTTCTATGTTCATGTGAATAATAGTTCTGACACAACCTAATAACCTCTGGGCATTGATGAGTGATTGGAACAACATATTTGGGTAGGTTTGATTCCCAAATTTGGACTTCTTCAACCTGATCTAAGGACTTTTCATAACTCCAGCAGTGGAGGTCTAACAAATTAAATTCAACAACTGGATTTGCTATTTTATAGTCCGCATCTGCTAAAGGTCTGTGTTCAATGTCTACAACATGGGGTTGTAGAGGTTTTACAATGATTGCAGTCTTGGAGGACATAACTGTATTGGATTTTGACATTTTTTAGGCTTTCTGGATAACCGAAACTCTGTTTTTAGGCTTTCTGGATTCTTCTGTAAGATTAAATGGTTTACAGAAGTGTTTTTTACTTTAACAGAGGTTCTTGGATGAAGAATAGGCACAAATTATTTTTCTTTTGAATTAAACCCTTCTATTTTGACTTTTAACTGTTATTCAACCTTTCACAGGTTTAGGAGATGATAAAACAAGGGTTTTATCTATTTTTTGGATAATTTTGGACTGAACAATGGTTAAAATTGGGCACTAAAGGATTGAGGTTGCCTTCAGAGGATTTCTGGGAAAATTTTAAGTCTTATAAGGTCTGCAAAGACTAAAAATATTCAATTTTAACTTTAAGACCAGTTTACAGTATTGAAAACAGGGTTTTATCAATTTTTTGACAGGGAATTCACTTTTTTTTCTAGATATTAAAGGTTTTCTTTGGGAAAATTATTTTTATTGGGTTTAATGCTTTCAAAAATTCCTTTTCAAATGATAAAAGGTTTGTTTTTAATGGAAAATACATGTTTTGTGCAAGTATTGGTCTTTCAAACAGTTTCTGAGGCATTTGGAGAGGATTTCGGTATCTTTGAAGGTATTAGGCAACAATCTAGAAGCTTTTTGCAATCTTTGACATTAATGTGGGGCTTTCTGGATTTTTTGAGTATAAAACAATGCATATCTCAATCGGAGGATAAATACAGGCAAATAACACAAGAAAAGGGTTTAATGGTGCAATATAGGGGTTTATATAGCGTTTAGGTTAAATGAGCATGCATTTAATGGTGGTCACATCGAAGACAAAGGGTAGCGTTTTTTCAAAGGCGAAAAATCGGAGGTGGCTATCACTTGGGTTTAGGCGGTAAGCTATTTTGGTTGGATCGAATGCGATCTAGTGAGATGCTGTCGCGTGGAGGAGAGAGATGGGAATAAAACCACCCATTTCGCATAATTTTAAATGATTTATCATTGCACAGTTAAAAATGTGATATGAATTTTGGATCATTGGATTTGGAGATCGCGATGCGAACGGTTAAGATTTAATGTGAAAGCTGCTCGGTGGTAGGAGGTGGGGTCCGTTCTTTATTATGCGATGAGGTTAATGAAATGTATTAAAACATAGTTTAAAATGCAAAAACTGATATTTTGTTTTATTGATATGGCAGGATAGTTTTAACGTTATAAATATATGTTTATAACATAAAAATATTGTATTATTTTGATTGGTTGGGTAATGTTATATAGCGTATAAAACATTAACCAACGTTTCATAACCAATGGTGAGGGATGTATTATATGGTAAATAAAACCTTTATGTGTGTTTTAAAACCATTGGGGGTGGGATTAAATATTAAGATATGTTTAAACCTATGGGGAAAAAGGGTGGGGTTTTTATTTAGCATGTGGGATAAATAAACTATAGGTTAAACTTTAAATAATGGATTTTGGAGATATTTATATAATGGCTTTAATAATATATACGGGAGGGATATAATATAAGGGATTTAATAATATAGGTTAGAAATTAATATGAAATGGAAATATAATGAATGAAATGAATTAAAATACATGGAATTTAAATTAAGTAAAGTGTAAATAGGCTATTTAGCATAATTTGTCCCATTTTGATTTTTACACATAAATTTAGGATAAATTGTATTTTGTGGGTTTTTGAGTGTTTTTTGAATGAAAATGAAATTAATCAAAGGGGTTTTTACTTTTCTAAGAAAAGAGGTATTTTACTTAGGAAAAGAGTTTGTATTTCTTGAAAAAGGGTGAATATGCTGATGAAATGGGTTTTTATGTAGGGAATCCAATATTTTTAACCAATCAGTCATTAAGCCTTAGGTCCAGTCCCAATAGAAGTCAGAGAAATGCTCTGAGCCTCTTTGACTGAAGGTTTAGAATACTGGATTATTGTGGCGGAGGGGGAATTAGTATTTTTTCCCGATGATGCTTTATTACATGTCTTGCACTACTACTTTCTACCTACCCATCATTATTCTAACATTTTTTACTTAATTTGCATGGTTGCATTTAAGCTTGCAACCCTAAATCCATTTTTCTTTAAAAGTGTAAATCTATCTAAGTCTATCCTTATTTCATCTGAGGGCTCAGATTAAACTGTTGAGCTCCTCATTTATTCTCTAACTATCTACTAATTTGTCAAGTTTAAATTGTTTGACATATCTTTTATTCTCTATCTAAAACATGAAATTCAAAGCATGAAAAGTTAATATTTAACTGTTTAATTGATCATATATAATGGCATTTTGGAAAATCTACACATAATCATTATTCTTATAGTAAAATTAAATAGTTGTGGAATTTTGACTTGCTCACTTTCAGGTATTATTTTTATCTCTTTTTTCTTTTGGGGTTTATTCTTTTCTAAGTCCTTTGATATTTCTTTTAGGAATTTTACCGTCTTTTCATTTTTTTATTATTTCAAATATTGGAAAACAACTTGCAGAAAGCAAGGTATGTACATATTTACAGGACTATCAAAGTCAATTCAAAAATTATGAACCCTATTATTATAGGACCTTAACAATGTCTCCACATGGAGATGGAATTTCCTGGTGAAATGTCAAGAACTTTAGGACTAGTAGCCATTGAATTTTGACTGTGATGACCTTGTAAGTGTCTTCTGATTTCTGCAATTTATTCATATTTATGATATTTTACCTCTCAAAGCTTAGGGCCTTCTCTTAGAGCGTCAACTTTGTTAGGAAAACATCCAATCCAATCTAAAATCTTCAATGAATATGTACAATGGGCAAAGTAAATAAATCTGAATATTTGTTATCTCTAAGGAGTAGTAGTGCTTCAACATTCTACCATTTATTGATCCATCTATCATATCTGATCCATCCATTTCTTTCAGAAAGAAAGAATTATTACCTCTATAACCATAAATAACATAAGGTTAAATTTTTCCATGTTTACCTTTCTCTTCTCTTCTTGAATCCCATTTTAACACTTTCTCTCCAATGTATAAATCATCTTCTTTACTCTTTTTGTCAAAAAAATTATTTATCTTATCCTGAATAACTTGAGACTTAATATAAATCTCTTCTCTTGTTTCTTGCAAGTGAATGGTTTGATTAATACTTCTTTGTATGTCATTTGGTTCAACTTGTAATTCTTGGATAATCTTCATTACTGGTACTCCTAAGGAAGATGGGAAAACAACATCCATTCCATAGACAAGCTGGTAAGGAGATGTGCCAATGGATTTTTTGGTTGTAAGTCTATCTACCCATAAGGCATTGACTAAATTCTTGTTCCAAGTTTTTTTGTTATCTTCTAGTAACTTTTTGATGATGTTTACAAGGCTCTTATTTGAAGATTCAACTATACAATTAAATTGTGGATAATATGCAGTAGAATGGCCTGAAGTAATGTGATATTTATGGAAAAAGTCAATCATCTTTTTAGATTTGAATGCAATTGTATTGTCAGTAATTATCTTTTGGGGACATCCAAAGCTTGAAAGTATGTTTCTTTCTAAAAAGGAGATAATGATAGTATCTGTGGCTTGCCTAGAGGGTATGGCTTTAATCGACTTGGTAAAATAGTCAGTGGATGTCAGAATCCACTTATGTTGGGTTGATGATGGGGGGTGAATTTCACCAATGAAGTCAAGACCCCATTGTTGAAAGGGAATTTCTGTTCATATGGGATTTAAGGGCAGGGGTAACATCTTTTTCTTACCCTCAAATATTTGACACTTGTGACAGGAGGTCACATACCTTTTAACATCTACAAACAAAGTAGGCCAGTAAAAACCAGCTCTCAGGATTTTGTCTGCAGTAGTCTTCCAGTAGAGATGTCCTCCACAGTCACCTGCATGAAATTCTTGTAATACTTTGTCAGCTTCTTCTTTTAACAAAAAATTTAACAAAATCCCACTATGATCTTTCTAAAAAAGTACATTGTCTAATATACAAAATCTTACTGCCTTAAGCTTTAAAAATCTAGCTTTTGTTCTTGATAACCTAGGAGGAGCTTGTAATTTTAGTAATACAAATATGATATCTGCATACCATGGTGAGTCTAAAAAGGCTTCACTGATCTCTAGAGTCATCATCTCTTCCTGATCATCTACTTGGGCAGTAAAATTTATGTCTAGGGCATGACAATTTGATTCAGCCATGAGTTTGGCTAAACCTTGACCTTTTATCAGTTTAGTGGGTTTTATCTCTATGTCATATTCTAAAATTGTGGCAATCCATTTACCTCTTCTACCATCAGGACCATCCTGAGTTAGAATGGCTTTTACTACTGCATTTGGGACATAGGCAATGATGTGAGAATAAATAATGTACACTCTGAAATCTTTAATGGCCTTTACCAAAGCTAGGGCATGTTTCTCCATGATATTGTATTTCAAAGTGGCATCTCTAAGTGTTTTTTCTAAAATAAGCTATGGGTTGCTCATAACCCTGGTCATTTTCCTGCAGTAAAACTACAACAATGGTGTGTTCTAAAGCAATTGAAAAAAATGATGAAATCCTTTTTAAAGGCAGGACTTATAAGGACTGAGTTTTGGTTAAGGCCTATTTGATGGATTCAAATGATTGTTTGGCCTCAACATTCCATTTAAGAACTGGATCTTTTTTAAGCATTTTGTTTAGTTCTCTAATTATTTCAGCTAAATTGGAAATGAATCTTCTTAAAATGTTAATTTTTCCTAGAAAATCTTGTAACTCTTTTATGTTTTTTGGAGGACTAATGTTAAGAATTTCTTCTATTCTGGAAGGGTCTATTCTAATTCCTTCCTTAGATATTATGTTTCCTAGTAACTTGCCTTCTTCTAATCAAAATAAGGTTTTCTTAGGGTTTAATGAGATGTCAAACTTTTTGCATTTAATAAAGACTTGCCTAAGATGATCCAAGTGTTCGTAATTAGTCTTAGAAAATACAATTATGTCATCTAATTAAACCACTAAGAATTCATGAATTTCCTTTGCAAAGGCTATATCCATAGCTTTTTTAAAGGTAGCCCCTGCATTCATTAAACCAAAAGACATTTTTACATACATAAAAGTGCCCCAAGGAGTAGTAAAAGTTGTTTTGGCTTGATCCTTTGGTTGGACTAAAATTTGGTTGTATCCTGAAAATCCATCAAAAAATGAAATCCTAGAAGAACCAACTACCTTTTGTAAAATGTGATCCGTCTTTGGTAAAGGATAATTATCTTTTAAGGATATCTTATTTAGATTCCTAAAATCAAAACATAATCTAATCTCTCCTGTCTTTTTACTGGTTTGAACTAAATTAGAAACCCAATCAGAATATCTGATTGGTGCAATTATCTGTGCATCGTACATTATTTTTACCTCTTTTTCAATCAAAGGAATCAACACAGGCTTGATCCTTGTTAAATTTTGTTTAAAATGATTTTGGTCTTATTTTATAGGGATTTTATGTTGTATTGTGTTGGTGTCATAGGATTTTAGGTCCTCATATCTCCAAGAAAAAACATCTTGAAATTCTTAAAAAGAGCAATATATTTTTCTTTTTCTTGTTGAGGTAAGGCTTTGGAAAGTTTGATCATCTTGGGTTTTAACTCTGTGCCTATGTTACATTCCTCAATATCAGATCTAAGTGGCTCCATTTTGGGTTTTCTAGCAACATCATTTGAGTCAAATAAAACATCTAAAGGAGTTAAACCTTTTGGCAAGAAATTATCTTTAAGATTTAATATATCAGATTCATCATCAATTATCTCATCAATTTCTACTCCCTCTAAGTTATCTATCTCTGATTGACTAAACTTATTAGGTCTAGAAAACTTTATTTTATTTACATCTATATTATTTGAATCCATTTCATTATCTAAATCTTGATCTAATGTAAAATTTGTGTCTATTTTACAATTCTGAAATTCACCTTCATTATTCATAAAATGTAAATTTGTTGGTCTTGTGAGAAAATTTGCCAATATTTGAGGTCATCTAGAATCATTTGTCTATGTTTTACTTCTGCAGTATACTTATGATTGGGCTGAAAAGGTAAATTACAAGTACTAGCAAAAGTTGCTAAGGATTGTGCTTGTAAATTTTTCTTTCTTGGGATTGCAGAAAAATTACATTCCAACAGTTCATCTATCAAATATAGTACAGTTTCTCTACATTGGCCTAATCAAGGATTATAAATAGAATATTCTCCTTTTATTTGTTTAATAATCAACTATGAATCTCCCATTATTGATATTATTTTACCTCCTAAGTTTCTAATAATCTGGAGTCCTAAAATGAGGGCTTCATACTCAGCCATATTGTTGGTGCATTTAAAATCCAGTCTGAAAGTATGGCCTTCTGCATGATTATTTTCAATATTAGTTATCCAAACTGTAATATTCCCAATTAGCCAAAGCTAATGGGAATATACAATTTTGTTTCATTTTCTTGTTGCATGAATAAATGGGTAAAGGAGGACAATAAAAAATCCTAAAACAGTGAATAAATCAATGCCCCATGTGAACAAAGATAAATCTAGGCCATCTTAATAAAACACCCTTATGTGAAAAAGGGATTGAAAATTTTTGACTGGGTCAACCATGAATAGATCAACAACGATGTCTAGAGGGGTGAACCTCATTGATGCACAACGCAGTCTTAGTTGGAGGTGGCACATGTGAAAGAAGCTAAATCATTGAGATGGTTTAGGGTTTTGCAAGACTTCTATCTTATAAAAGGAAGAGGAGGACAAGAAAATAAGGTTGTTGATTGGATTATATTTTTGAATATATTGTTTGTTTAGACATATATCATTCTCTTGTTGTTTAGTTGAGAATAATGTTGTTTAGCACTGGGTGTTCCTGATCAGGAATCCCACCTCTTTCCTTGAGAGGCCTCTTGGAAGAGCCTTGCTGATCTTGTCCACTATCAGGCATTTTTCTAAGCTTCACCTTCCAACTACAACACAGATCCTGTTGAGGGTTTGGTTGTCCTTGTAAGCTACAGCAAGTGGAGGCTAGATCTACTCAGATCTAGGCCAATCTAGTGCCTCTTTTCAGTGGGATAGTCTTCTATCTCATTGGCAAGAGTGTATTTGATCATTGGAGCTTCAAATCCACATATTTGCATCAAGACAAACTCATCTTAAACCCTACAATGTAGTCCATCTTCCAGATCTACGTTTTTCTGTAGGTGTTGTTGTAAGGGTGTTTTGGCATAACTTTGGAGGAGTGATCTCTAGCGTTGGGAATCTGCCTTTCATTGTGGTGATCCATGGATTTCAGATCTAGTCCATGTTATATTTAGATTTCATCTGGATATTCTTGTATTTACTTTAGAATTTCTGAAGATTCTGCAAATCTACAAGTTTAGATCTCAGATCTACTCCTTGTGCTTCATGTATTGCTGAAAACCCCAAGGGGTATGTAAAGTGGAGAATCTATAGTGTACGGATCTGTCATAGATATAAATGTTCATGCATTATTTTGCTCTAGATCTAAGTTGTAATCAACATATGTTGTAGCCTAATGAAAATAACACTGTCAAGCCTTTTACAGTGATTATATGTGATTGCAGCACCTCTTTTTGAGGATTTCTTCCTGTTTAAGTCTTCTATTTCCTGTTATACATTGTATGGGCCTCATTTTAAATCTGATTTTCTGATGTATATGTAAATTTTTAGCCTCCATATTGGCCCCCTGCACTTAATTTTCTGAACTGTGTTATTTCTGAAGCAGTGTTGTTTAATATTGTTGTTGTTCCCATTTTGGGATATTACAGTGGTATCGGAGCAATCATCTTGGCACAGCCTCTGCATTGTAAGAAGCCAATATGTCTTCAGAAGAAGATGAGCCTCTTACTGATAGAGAGAAGAGGTATGTAAGAAGAATATAGAAGAAATTTGATTACACAAATGATGATAAAGACAAGGGTAAAGCCCCAGAATATGGAAGTGATGAATATGGGAAGGAGTTTGCAAAAACCCTTTTGAAAGCTATGAAAGATCTTGCTAGAGAGATCAAAGAGGTGAGATTAGACAGAATCAAAGAATCTCCTAAGAGATTTCATATTGGAGAAAGCTCTAGCATGTCTCATCACTGGAATGATTAACCAATAAACCAGCCACAAGTTCCACAACGTGCTATCATGCCTACTTTTTTGGCTGTGGAAAATGAAGTGCCTCAAGAGCAAGCATCCCTTAAAGACTACTTTGAAGAATATGAGTCTCGCAATCAGAGATTCAAGGATCACTTGAGTTTTCAAGAGTTCTTTCACCTCAAGGAAAAAAGGAGACTAAGGCATCAGCATAGAGATGGTGGATTCACTCAGAATCATGATCGACATCACTCTATGGGCATATTATTTTTACCCAAGTTTGATGGGTCATCCACTTGTTCTGCCAAAGCATGGGTAGAAAAACTTGTCATCTACTTTCAGTTGAACAAGGTCCCTGAGATGGAAGCTATTAAGATTGCAGTGCTGCACTTTGAAGGTGAAGCACACAACTGGTGGTTCCATGGTTGGGTCATGCCAATGTGACTGCTTATTCTGAGTTCACTAGAAGGCTGGTGGAAAGGTTTGATAGAAAATATCTAGAGGAACCTTTCATGAGCCTTGCAAAGTTGAAAAAATCAGGTAATACAGAGTCTTACATTTTTTAATTTTTTACATTATCTGTTATGGTTCCTAACTTGTCTACAGCAAGAAGGGTGTACATTTTCATTGATGTCTTAGATGAACCTCTTCATGGGTTGGTAAAATATACCAAGCCCACTACCCTGCATGATGCCATTGAGAGGGCTAGAGACCTTCAAGATGCCTTGCCAAAATCAAAGGAAAACTTTCAGCACAAGCCCTCTTTTCCTTCTAAAGGAAAGGAAGAGAAAGATGCTCCTTCAAAGGAGAGCTCATATAAGAAGCCTCTTGATGATGAAGTCCAAATAGATCTAAGAAAGAAGAAGCTATGCTTTACTTGCCAAGAACCATGGGTACCTGGACATATATGTGCTATTGGTAAAGCACATTATATAGAGGTCTTCTCAAATCTTGAAGAGGATGAAGATGATGAACCAAGAAGGGGTCATAGTGCTAACAATGTTGAAAGAGATCCAACACCATCAGGATATGGAAATGGAGCCTTTGCTCCTATTGGGGGAACTCTTGCATATTTGAGAGGAGTACCTAAGTACTTGACCTTAAGAGTTCAAGGTTCAATCATGAATCAAAGGGTTTCTGTATTGATTGACAGTGGGGCTACCCACAATTTCATTGATGCCCATCTTGTGCAAAGGATGGAAATACCCACTGATACTTTTGAGGGATTCTCTATTTTGGTCCCAAGAGATATAACAATTCAATGCATACATTATGTTACATCACTTTTAGTCACCATGGGTACCTACACTTTGGTTGATCACTTCTTTGTAGTTGACATACCAGACACCAATGTTATTTTGGGTGTTCAATGGTTGGTTACATTGGGGAAAGTCACCACTGATTGGGAGGCTTTGAAAATGGAATGGGTGGACAAGAAGAGTGGTGAAAATCAAATGATCAAAGGCATGCATACTTACCCCTCACATAACACTTCCACACAGAAAATAGAGATGGATTTGCGCAGTGGAAGTAAGGACCTCACAGTCCCATCTATTATGTTCATGAGATTGATGCATGTGACACTCTTATCTAGCGGTAAACCACCTGGGTGTTGAGATTGCAACAAAATGATGAGCTTAGTGGAAAGAAGTCGCCTTCACTAAGTGGGCCTGCAGGCTATTTTTGGCGCAAAGTCTATTTTTAGACATATGGATCATGTTCTATGAGTTGTAGGATGCTATTTTTGGATGGTTGGTCAAGTCGGAAAAAATAGATGGACTTCTATTTTTAGACATACTGGGCGGAATCTATTTTTAGATTGCCAGTCTAAAAATAAATATGTCAAATATTATTAGCTCTTAATAATATTTAGACTCTAAACATTATCTTATTCTCTTGGAGCACTTCAGTTAAGTGCACAGATGTGGCACAGGAGCTGACAGAAGGAATTACGCTATTCCTGAGGGTTATGTGGAGCTATTGCATGGATACTTCAGTTAGAACTCATGTGACAGAGTTTAGTGGAGTTGATTGAGGAAGTTAGTGGAGTTGTATTCAGTTTAACTAATCTAAACATAGTTGAGCTATTTGTATCTAGTTTAACTGATTGATACAATTAGTGAGAGTGGTGTGAATTAATTATTAATTAATTCACTAATTATAAACTCAATAATCAACTAAATAATGCATCAGTTAACTTCAGCGCATGGACAGTTTCAGTGGAGACCAGTGCAAAAATAGGTGAAAGAGCAAGTTAACTATCAGTTGTGACTATACAGTTGCTATTTGCAACACACAGATAGGTGGAGAAGCCCATGAGGATTGCGCAGTACAAGCCAGGTGGTTTATCTATTTAATGAGCCATCCCATAGCATTGATTACGCAATAGAGGTTGGCTACAAGTGGCAAAAGATTGGAGCATGTGTTTTGCTAGATCTAGCTTGATAGTGTGTAGCAATTCGAGGTTGTGCTGAGAGCTTGTGAGGAGCTTTGTACTATGATTGTTACATGATCTCCATGACATATAATATACAGATAGTTGGGGTTTTCAGCTTTAAGCTTTCCCATTAAATACTGTGTTCATATGTGTGATTGTTTGTGGTTTTAATGTGTGCATGAAATTGATTTTATTTCCGCATGTGATGATCAATGGTAGAAGAGATTTTGTATTATGCATGAAGCTAAAATAGTGTGTGATCAGGAGAATCTCGGTGAATAATATATCAGTTATTCAAATTTCTACATGGTATCGGAGTGATATTGATCATTGGAGCAATTGCAAAACATTGAAGCGGTTGAGTTTTGTGCTGGTGGAATTCGAATTTGCAGTAGTGTTTTCTTGATGTCGAAGTTGAGATGTATTTCAACGGATTGAGATTGGAGTATGCCCTTGAGGGCAGATCAAATTATATTGCATGGAAGGACAAGATGTATTCAGTGTTGTATGATAATGGGCTGAAGGAGTTCATAGATGCAGAAGTTCCAAAACCCACTTCTAGTGTTGCTGCTGTACTTGACGCATGACAAAAGAAGACAACAAAGTGTCGAAGGATTCTGTTGGAAGGTGTGAAGGATCACATAGTGTCCAGCCTTCATGGTAAGGCTTCTCCATTCTTGATGTGGAAAGCTTTGACAGATTTATTTCAAAGCAAGAGCGACCAGAGGAAGTTGGCGCTCAAGGATAAAATCAGGAACATAAAAATGGAGAAGGGCGACAGTATGCCCAAGTACCTCACGAAGTTCATCCAATGCAGGGATGAGCTGGAAAGTGTGGGAGTTACTGTTGATGACAAGGACTTGGTGAGCTTGTCTCTCCTTGGGCTTCCGAAGAGTTGGCATTCCTATCAGGACTCTGTCAATGGTCGGGAGAAATTGCCAGGATGGGAGTGACTTTGGTTGGATCTTGTGCAAGAGGAGATAAGGCGGAGTACCAGGGATGGATCTTCATCAAAGAACTCAGATGAAGAAAATTGCGCTTTGGCTGCCAATGAAAAGAAGGGAAAGAGCAAGAAAACTTCTCAATCCGGTGCGAAAGGCAAGAAGTAGGACATGTCCAAGGTGAAGTGTTTTCACTGTCACCAACACGGACATTACGCCACTAGTTGTCCACAGAAGAAGAAAAATAAGCAGGCTGCTGGGACTGTAGCTGGAGAGGCCTTAGCCTCAAATTTTGAGCTGAAAGATGCCACAACTGACGCTATCTCAAGTGTGACTGAGTTCAAAGGTGGGTTTTCTGATTGGGCAGGGTGTCTTTCTGTCTTTTCACATGACAGGAGATCGAGATTTGTTTACTGATCTGGATGAGAAAGATCTTGGAGTGCACATCGAGATGGGCGATGATGGTAGATACAGTGTGACCAGTATCGGTACCATTTCCTTTGAGAGGGAGTCTGGTAAACCTTCATATTGAAGGAAGTGATGCATGTTCCAAGATTGAAGAAGAATCTTATCTATGTGGTGATGTTAGAAGACAAGGGATATGATGTTGTCTTTAGCGAGGGAAAGGCTTTCCTGCGCAGTAAGGCAACTGGTGAGACCCGGAGGATAGGGTTTCAAGTTAAGAACCTTTATCAATTGCAAGTAGATGGCTGCGCAGCAATGGCAGGCAAGGTAGAAGGAGTGGTGAGCGGGGATGATGGCGAGTTGTGGCACCGAAGATTGGGCCACCTTCACCATGGAGCTTTGAATATACTGCAGCAAATTTCTACTGGGCTTCCTAAGGGTACTCTTGCACAGTCAGATCAGTGCAAGGGATGTACCTTGGGAAAATTTGTGAAAGCCACCTTTCATGAGAAGGATATTCGCGCCACGACGATCCTTGAGAGAATTCACACACGCAAAAACTTTCTCAGTAGCTTCGACAGCAAAGCACAGGTACTATGTGATCTTTGTTGATGATTTTTCTCGGAAGTGCTGGATCTTCTTCATGCAGAAGAAGAGTGAGACATACTCAAAGTTCTCTGAGTTCAAGGCATTAAAGAGAAAGAATTATGGGAAGATGAAGGCTCTTAGGAGCGAAAATGGTGGTGAATTCATCTCTGGCGAATTCAAGGACTTTTGCAGCGCAGAAGGAATTTGAAGAGAGCTCATAGCACCTCATAACCCACAACAGAATGGGGTTGCTGAACAGAAGAACAGAACGATCGTGGGTGCTACACATGCGATGTTGCATGATCAAGGCCTACCCATACACTTGTGGGTGGAGGCATGCAATACTGCAGTATATGTGAAGAACCGTTGTCCTCACAGGATACTTGGCATGAGTACACCTGAGGAGGCATTTTCTGGTAAGAGGCCTGATATTTCCAATTTGAGGATTTTTGGTTCACCTGTTTACATTCATGTGACAAAGGATGCTAGGAATAAGCTGGAGCCGACTGCGGAGGTTGGGATATTTGTGGGGTACACTAATACGCCCCATAACTATCATGTGTATTTTCCAGAAAGTCGCAAGACTGTTGTGTGATGGGATATCAAATTTCATGAGGAGAAATCCATGAAGTGTTCGCTTGAGAGGGAGCCACACTTGCATGCAGATGAGGAGCTATTAGTTCCTAAGGATGAGCTTCAGGATGTGGATCAACCACAAGAGGAAGTTCATGGAGTGGAAGAGACCACTCAAGCAGCACCAACCATCAGAGGGCGGAAAAGCACTACAGAAGCTGAGCGACTGGCTCAAGATGCAGAGAAGGTTGTAGGAGCACCTACAACATAGCGCAGATAGAGATAGTCACCTAACCGGTATACTGGATACATGGCTCTTATGAGCAAGTGTTTCGTGACAGAGCCATCCTCTTTTGAGGAAGCTTTGGAGGACCCCGCATGGGTAGATGCCATGGTGGAAGAGTATGATTCGATTGTCACAAACAGTGCATGGGAGATTGTCCCAAGGTGGAGGGGAAATCAGTGGTGGGTTCGAGATGGATCTACAAAGTGAAGCAAGCAGCTGACGGGAGTGTGGAGAAGTACAAGGCAAGATTTGTTGCTCGAGGCTTTTCACAGATTGAGGGGATCGATTATGAGGAGACCTTTGCACCTGTCGCAAGGTATTCTTCCATACGGACGATTCTTGCTCTCTCAGCGCAGATGGGGTGGCACATTCATCAGATGGATGTGAAGACTGAGTTCCTCAACGGAGTCATTGAGGAGGAGGTGTACATAGAGCAGCCCGAAGGTTTCGAGATCTTCAACAGCGAGTCGCATGTGTGCAGGCTCAAGAGAGCGCTGTATGGGTTGAAACAAGCACCTCGTGCTTGGTACACATGGATAGACAATTATTTCACCAGACTTGGATTCTCCAAGAGTGAGGCGGATCCTAACCTATACCAGATTGTGGTAGAGGGTAAGTTGCTGATCATTGTACTTTATGTAGATGATTTGATTTTGACAGGTGATGAACTGTTGATACACTCATGCAAGGCTGATCTTGCAAAGGAGTTTGAGATGAAGGACTTGGGCCTCCTTCATTATTTCCTGGGATTGGAAATTTGGCAGCGCAGTGGTGGACTGTTTGTTTCTCAGGGTAAGTATGCTCGAGAGATACTGAAGAAGTTCAACATGCATGGCTGCAAGCCTATTTATACTCCTCTTTCTGGTGGATGGAGGAAGGAGGATGCTACTTTAGCGGAGGTAGTGGATGCCGCTGTTTATCGACAGTTGGTGGGGTCGCTTATGCATTTGGTCAATACACGATCCGACATATGCTATGCTGTTAACCAGCTTTCACAAGCTATGGTTAAGCCAACCAAGCTCTTCTGGAAGGAAGGCAAGCATGTATTGAGATATCTCAGAGGCACATCGAGATATGGATTATGGCACAGACAGTCGGATGAGGTGAAATTGTGTGGCTTCACAGATGCAGATTGGGCAGGGAGCCCAACGGACAAAAAGAGCACATCTGGAGGGATTTTCAGTATCGGGTCAACAGTAGTTTCTTGGTACAGTAGGAAGCAGAGATCCGTGGCACTCAGTTCAACAGAGGCCAAGTATATGGCATAAATTTTGGCTGCATGCGAGGCTATATAGATGAGGAAGATCCTATTCGGGTTGTTCAGTTCACACTTGGATCCTACTGTGATTTATTGTGATAATCAGAGTTGCATTAAACTCTCAGTTAATCCATTATTTCATGATAGATCTAAACACATTGACATCCGGTATCATCATATCATAGATTGTGTGCAGTGGAAGATCATGTTACTTTCAATGAGTCCACAGAGACCGTGATGTCTGATGTCGATATCTTGACGAAGGCACTCACCAGAGCAAATCTGGTCACAGTGATGGACACTGCTTGTGATAATCCTATCTTGTTGAGAGGGAGTGTTGAGATTGCCACAAGATGATGAGCTTAGTGGAAAGAAGTCGCCTTCACTAAGTGGGCCCGCAGGCTATTTTTGGCGCAAAGTCTATTTTTAGACTATGTCTATTTTTAGACATATGGATCATGTTCTATGAGTTGCAGGATGCTATTTGTGGATGGTTAGTCAAGTCGGAAAAAATAGATGGGCTTCTATTTTTAGACATATTGGGCGGAATCTATTTTTAGATTGCCAGTCTAAAAATAGATATCTCGAATACTATTAGCTCTTAATAATATTTGGACTATAAACATTATCTTATTCTCTTGGAGCACTTCAGTTAAGTGCACAGATGTGGCACAGGAGCTGACAGAAGGAATTACGCTATTCCTGAGGGCTATGTGGAGCTATTGCATGGATACTTCAGTTAGAACTCATGTGACAGAGTTTGGTGGAGTTGATTGAGGAAGTTAGTGGAGTTGTATTCAATTTAACTAATCTAAACATAGTTGAGCTATTTGTATCTAGTTTAACTGATTGATACAATTAGTGAGAGTGGTGTGAATTAATTATTAATTAATTCACTAATTATAAACTCAATAATCAACTAAAGAATGCATCAGTTAACTTCAGTGCATGGACAGTTTCAGTGGAAACCAGTGCAGAGATAGGTGAAAGAGCAGGTTAACTATCAGTTGTGACTATACAGTTGCAATTTGCAACACACAGATAAATGGGGAAGCCCATGAGGATTGTGCAGTACAAGCCAGGTGGTTTATGTTATTTAATGAGCCATCCCATAGCATTGATTACACAATATAGGCTAGCTATCAAGTGGCAAAATATTGGAGCATGTGTTTTGCTAGATCTAGCTTGATAGTGTGTAGCAATTCGAGGTTGTGCTGAGAGCTTGTGAGGAGCTTTGTACTAGGATTGTTACATGATCTCCATGACATATAATATACAGATAGTTGGGATTTTCAGCTTTAAGCTTTCCCATTAAATATTGTGTTCATATGTGTGATTGCTTGTGGTTTTAATGTGTGCGTGCAATTGATTTTATTTCCACAATTAATGATCAATATTAGAAGAGATTCTGTATTATGCATGAAGCTAAAATAGTGTGTGATCAGGAGAATCTCGGTGAATAATATATCAGTTATTCAAATTTCTACACTGGGAGGCCACCTGATTCAGTTTTGGTGGGAAATATCTCACTACATGATGCTCCAAGATCATATCTAGGAGATATGGGAGCATTAGAAGACAAAGCTACAGCGCTGGGAGGATTGGGCAAGCACAAGAAGGAGGGATATTTTCTTCTCTCATCATCATCACCCACCTTCATTTATGATTTTTCATTGTTGGAGGAGAAGAAGGGAAGGTATGTCCTTCCAACATATACCTTTGGCATAGGAGATATCAAAGAGGAGATCAACAACATGACAGACATTCCTGTTGATGCATCATCAGTGTTGTCATTGTTGGGGAGCGTAGATCTATACTGGAAATCCTAGCTGTTGGTGGATTATTCCAAAGATCTTCACACTTGTATGATGCTTGATGACCAGCTGAATGAAGAGGGATATCTAGTCCATGAAGGAGTCATCTATCAACATGGTAGGTTCTTCTTACCTAGAGTCTCCAAGCTCAAGGAGAGGATGCTACAAAGGGCCTACAAAGAGTTATGTTTCAACCATACCTATTCTATGGAGATTCACAACACTATCATGAGATGCTTTGAATGGGAAGGCTTTGGAGGAGAGCTATATCAGAATTTTCAAGAATGCATGAAGTATGTGGAGTTGGGGCAACAACAAAGCTCTCTGACAAAGTTATTTCAGCCATCTCTTCCTACCTTGGGAGGAGGAGAAAGATCCATACACCACTCCACTTGTATAAGGAGAAATTTTGGTGAAGAACATACATATGTAAAACATGTTTCATTTTCTTTTTGTATGCATTCTTTCACTATTTTTATGCAAGACATGACTCCAAGAAGGAGTGATGTATCATATAAATCTCATGGCAAACATTGGGCCACTAAAATTTATGAATTTGGCCACTCCCTTGTTGTGCAAAGGGATATTTTCTTTCATGATGGGTGCTTCCCAAATGCACCAAACATATCTCACACTTTCAGCCATGATTAGATGACATGTGCAGCAAGTAAGTGGTGGGGAAACCACTTACCACCCCTTGATCTGATGCAGGCAGGAGATGCACTGCGCTGGTATCATATGTGGGACTATGACCCACCTCCTCATGCTCAAATTTATGTTTGTGTATATGTAGTTTTGCTTCCATACCTTGATGATATGGTTGTACTTTTTATAGGATTGTATGGAGGGAGGATGGGAAGCTTGTATGTACCACATGGGATGGAGACTCTCTACGTACCTTATGCTACATGTTTCAGGAAGAGTATTGGTTCAGCCATGTTTGTTTCATTTGAGTTCTTGACTCCTTGTGGGATGGACTATGCACATCTCATAATGACCTTGAAGGAGAAATACAGGGGAGGTTGGATTGGTGAAAACTTAGCTTATGCAGAAAGCTTAACTCATGATGGTGTCATCAATGGGGGAGGAGAAATTTTGTAGCACTCACCTTATCAGTTGTTTGAGGACAAGTAACATTTTGGAGGGGAGGACTGTAATATTCCCAACTAGCCCAAGCTAATGGGAATATACAATTTTTTTTCATTTTCCTGTTGCATGAATAAATGTGTAAAGGAGGACATTAAAAACTCCTAAAACAGTGAATAAATCAATGCTCCATGTGAACAAGGATAAATCTGGGCCATCTTAATAAAACACCCTTATGTGTGAAAGGGATTGAGACATTTTGACTGGGTCAACCATGACCAGATCAATAGCGCTGTCTAGAGGGGATGAACCTCTTTGATGCACAATGCAGTCTTAGTTGGAGGTGGCACATGTGAAAGAAGCTAAATCATTGAGATGGTTTAGGGTTTTGCAAGAATTCTATCTTATAAAAGGAAGAGGAGGACATCAGAAGAAGGTTGTTGATTGGATTATATTCTAGAATATATTGTCTATTTAGACATATATCATTCTCTTGTTTTTTAGTTTAGAATAGTGTTTTTTAGCACTGGGCATTCCTGATCGGGAATCCCACCTCTTTCCTTGAGAGGCCTCTTGGAAGATTCTTTCTGAACTTGTCCACTATCAATAATTTGGCCAAGCTTCACCTTCCAACTACAACGCAGATCTTGTTGAGGGTTTGGTTGTCCTTGTAAGCTGCAGAAAGTGGAGGCTAGATCTACTCAAATCTAGGCCAATCTAGTGCCTCTTTTCAGTGGGAAAGTCTTCTATCTCATTGGAAAGAGTGTATTGGATCATTGGAGTTTCAGATCCACATCTTGGCATTAGGCCAAACTGATCTTAAACCCTACAACACAGTCCATCTTCCAGATCTACATTTTTCTATAGGTGTTGTTGTAAGGGTGTTTTGGCATAACTTTGGAGGAGTGATCTCTAGTGTTGGGAATATGCCTTTCACTATGGTGATCCATGGATTTCAAATCTAATCCATGTTATATTTAGATCTGATCTGGATAGTCCTATATTTACTTCAGAATTTCTAAAGATTTCTGCAGATCTGCAGGTTTAGATCTCAAATCTACTCCTTATGGTTCATGTATTATTAAAAACCCCAAGGGGCATGTAAAGTAGAGACTCTATAGTGTATGGATCTGTCATATATCTGATTGATCATGCATTATTTTGCTCTAGATCTAAGTTGTAATCAACAACTGTTGCAACCTAATGAAAATAACGCTGTCAAGCCTTTTACAATGATTATATGTGATTGCAACACCTCTTTTGGAGTATTTCTTCCTATTTAAGTCCTCTGTTTCCTATTATACGTTGTATGAGCCTCATTGTAAATCTGATTTTCTGATGTATATGTAAATTTTGAGCCTCCATATTTTCCTCTTGCACTTAATTTGCTGAACTGCGTTATTTCGGAAGCAGTGTTGTTTAATATTGTTGTTGTTCCCATTTTGGGATATTACACAAACTCCTACTCCTGCTCCTATTTTGTGTACTGAACCATCAAAATCTAAATTCCATAAAGATTCATGAAAGATATTGTCATTATTTTGTGTTTTCTTTTTGTCCTTTAGTTCAATTTTGATTTCATTATCAGTTTCAAAGTTACATAAGATGAATGAATCTAGGTCAGTAGGTGTAGCATAAATTGGGTAATTTATTGATCTTTCTACACTACTTACCATATACTTCATCGGTGTTTCCCTATAGAGTTTATTTGGTTGACCAAACACTGATATAGTAGCACATGACATGTCCAATTGTAGAGATCCCTGTAATTTTTTCTCCCCATGGGTGAGATAATAACATTCCATATTTGGGTGGGATATCAGCTACTACAATGTCCATGGGTATACTTTTACTAGGATATTGAACTAATGTAACACACAAATATTTAATTAAACCTAGGAATTTTACTTTTCTTGAATCAAATGAAAATAAATCTTTGTAAGGCCTTGTAATGTCTAAATTCAGGGTTTCCATCATTGCTTTGGGCATTAGATTATGTGAATGTCCTGAATCTAACATTGCATTGTGCAAAATTTTGTCTTGAACAATTAAACTGCTGTAAAATGGAGGAACTGCTCCATCTTCATGCTTTCCATTCACATCAGGGTCAAAAATCAACTCTGGTTAATCATCATTCAAATTTACAGAGTCTTCTCCATCATTCATGTTTAATGTTTCAGTGATTGTTGTTTTATACAAATCATGTTTTACCAATTCTGTCAAAGGAATTGGTATTGCAATTTCAGTTTGTATATTGAATGAAGGTTGCGATTTACTAATTTGAATTAACTCTTCCTTAGTAATTGTAGTTTGAGTGGGTTTATCTTGTTTTTCTACACTTATGTTTTCATTTTCTATTTGACTTTTTCTGTTTTACTGCTCCTATTTTTCTTTTCAGGAATGGTTTGAGAAGCAGTATATGTTTTTTCAGATTTTGAATTGTCAGAATCTATTTTTGCAGTGGTAGCTTTTGGATCTTCTGATTTTGGATCGACAGTGGATGTTTTGGACTCTAAGTTTGTTGTTTTAGCAGAATTAGTTGTTTTAACAGCAGTAGATTTTTGTGAATATTTTGTTGTTTGATCAACTTCATCTGTTATATCAACAATCTTGGGACTTGGTGAAATTTTGGGGCTAGAAACTTTGTGGGATGGATTAGAGTTTTGCTTATTTTCCGTAGGGAGAATTTGTGGAAATTTTGTTGTTGGGGTTTCTACTGTTTTCTTATTTTCAGTTTGTGTAGATTTCTTAGTAGAAGGTTCAATGTTTTTCTTACTTATAAGGTTATATAGCTTATGTACTTTGTTTATGGAAAATCATAACCTTTTTTGTATTCAAATGATTCACCTGAATCTAATTGAAGTTGTTTCTTTTCAAATAGCTCTTGGTGCTTCCAGAGTGCGAAAGATAGTGTTATATTTATTTATACCCATTAGATTTATGGTGTCTTCATAATCAACATTTTTTTGAGAAATTTCAACATAATTCTCTTGAAATGGGGGTCTTATTGTCTCATCAGGGTCTGCTTCTTTTGATTTTCCTGAATTTGTATTTTTCCTGAAGTTGGGATTCCTGATTTGCTGTTGATTATCCCATTGAGGCCTTCTTTCTATGTTGTCTAATCTATCCATCATTCTCTCTAAATTCTTAGCTAACTAGTCTATTTTTCCATCTGAACTAGATGTTTCTTCCTTAATGGTTACTCTCCTCTCATTCCTCAATCTAGCTTTTCTAGCTAAAATATTTACTTCTACACTAACAACATCTGTTTGCATTCTTTCTAATGTTTCAAACTTTCTCTCCCTCAGTTGATAAGCGATGTTTGTGTCAAATCCATCAGGGAATTTGAGTAGGACAGAATCAGGAGTGGGTTTGAGATTGGTTGGGATTGAGTTAGAAACAATGTTGTATCTAGTGCAGTAGTCTTGGACTGTTTCATTGGGATCTCTTCTCATGGCATCAAATTCATATAATATTTGGAGTGGATTTTTCTTCTTTTCCCATTTATTAAAAAATACTCTATGAAAGACTGCTAAATCAGTTATACTACCGGGATTAAGAACCTTAAACCATTTCTTAACTTCCCCTGTTAATGTTTGTGCAAAGAGTCTCATTTGTACATCATAATCATCTATTTCATGAAGCTCAAAGTAATCTGTCATTTTATTAATGTGCTGTTGGGAAGTGTATTGAGTAGTAGCATCAAATTGGGGTATCTTACTTTGGTAATCCCGAGGCATGTCATTTAACTGTCCTGGAAGAACTAGGGGAGCATACCTAGTAGCCATAGCTTGAATTTTAGCTTGGCTAGGAGGTAGATTGGAAGTGCTTGGGACTGAACTGGAAGTACTAGCTGATGCATTTAATGAAGTGACTGATGAAACTGGAATATAAGATGGTGAACTAAAAAAAGTGGTGGATGAAATAAAAGATAAAGTTGGGGTGCTAGAAAATGAAACTGGAATATATGAATAACTATTTGGAAATGAGAATGATGAGTTTAAATTTGCAGAAGATAAACTAATGGATGAAACTAATATGGGAGAATATGGAAATAGTATTCTAGGTTGTAAGGGATGTCTAGGGATAAATGGATCTATAGGTTGGAATGCAGTGGAGATTATAGATGATGTAGTGGTATTTAAATGAGAAACAGAAGGCTTAGATATGTAAGCTAATAATTCAGCTAATTCAATAGCTTCATTTATTTCCTTAAGAATAGTATCATTTATCTCTTCAAGTTTATCATGAGCTTTAAATATCTTTGATTCAGAATCTGCTGAAATACTTTTCTATTTTGTTTCAAGAAATGAAATAAAAATAGGGTCTAAAACAACACTTTTTAAGTCAGTTTTTGATTTGCTTCTAAACAAAGAATGTTCAAACTTCAGATCAAACTCTATGTCTTGTGAACTCACTAGCTCTTTTGGTAATGAATTGGCTCTATCTAAGGAAAATTTTGCCCGTAAATCTTCTACTTGTTTATTTTTTTTCTAATTCTGTCTGGATTGTCTACTATAATAGCAGGTTTAGGATCCAGGTTAGACCTGTTATAGTAAATTTTTCTAGAAGCCAGAACTACAGTCTTTTATAAAATGATACTCACAACTTATAAAACAGTCTTAAAGGAAAAAATATAATGAAAAATATTTCTTTAAGACCTACTTTAAGACTGAGGATAGGTTAAGTCCCAGTATGGTCGCCAATATGTTATCACTCTAATAATTCTTAAGTTGTGAGATTTTTATTAAAAGTCCAAGAACATTAGAGGTAACTAGAAACCAACTTTTAAACTCTAGGATCTAGCCTTCCTAGGGTTCAGAGAGGGCTCTCTCTTTAAGATTTAACTTTGTTTTGATTATAAGATATAAGGCTAATTTTGATTGTGCAAATTGGTTTTGATTTGGTTTGGTTTGGTGGGAAAAATCACTTAATGATATGGATAGCGGGAAAATCTATTTGTCCATTGGGCTAAGGATTCAAAAGTCAAGCAGACAAAACTAGGATCAAAGTCAAAAAGTCGAATGTTTTCAAGGCAAGATAGATAAGTCTTTAAAGATCTTGGAAGGTCGATTTGGTGAAGTGGTTTGATCAAGATAAAGAGCAATGAAGGATTATTTGATCCGGATAAAGAAGGAGTAGAAAGAGGTCATTCGAAAGAGGGAAAAATTAAGAGTTCCCTACTCTAGAAATCGGCAGAAAACATAGAAATGATAAATAGTAAAGACAGGGTGCTTTTAACAAATCCTGAAATAATACTCCTGTTTTATCATTCAAATTTAGAATACATAATGGATGCATGAAAACATGAGAAGACAAAAAATGACAAGTAGAAAGTACTTCACTTCAATGGCTCATCACATGAATCCTGAAATATGATGCTAGATGATTTGATCCAGTCTGCTACTTGAACTTTGCAACAAAAAGCCTTCAAGTACAAAAAAAAATGACTATAGAAATCTTCAACAATTTATTTCACAATAAAACTTCAAAGAGTGAAGTATTTATATAAAAATGTTTACAAAATATCCTAGAATGCTTCTAGGAATTATCAAAGGAAAAATAAAATATCTTTACAACAAAATAGTGACAGTTGCTTAAGAAATCAGCAAGCTGTCCTATTTATCCAAATAAAATAGAAAACGGTTTGTGGATTAGGTACAGTTGGCTGCCTTGGTGTCATATTTGATGGCACAGCTATTTCAAATCTGTTTTGAAATATTATCTTCTTTATCGTATACTCTTTCACTCTGATTCTCTTTAACCTCTGTAAAAACTGCCTTACTACTGTAATAAAAAAAAAATTGACTCTGAAAAATTCAGCCAACTATTTTATCCTTTTTTTCTACAATTTGACTTTTATAGTAAGTCAGTGAGTGATTTCCAAGCTTCATCATTAGGAATTTGTATCTTTTTTAGCTTCCTAAAATTCTCATCTTCCTTAGTATATCTAGCAAATGTTGGTTTTATGACAAATAAGTGTTTTATCTCATGCTGAAGATAAAACAAGTCTTCAAAACTTCTGTGTAAGACCTTCCTTGTAGGAATACCTTGCCCTTATGTCTTGTCCACCTGTTCTTTTGCATACTCTCTAATTTTATTATTGTAGTCCTCCTATGGCATGAGTTTATCATTAATGACCAAAATTTTAGGCAAACTTCTTCGCCTCAAATTTTCAAATTTAACCATAAACTTGGTTATGGCTATGTTCATGTTTTCAAATTTCTCTTCAAGTTGTTTCATGAAATTCTTCTTTGAAATGACTTTCCTTATTTCAAGAATTGTCTCTATCCTATCAGTAATTTCTATTTCTTCCAACTCTTGCCTGTTTTTACTATTGAGAAACTCGATCAATTCTATGGCTTTCTCAGGTTTGTCACCTATCTCATCTTTTTTTTTCTAAATCTCTTCTTGTGCTGCCTTCAGTAAATCCCTCTGCTCATATATTACCTGGATTGATGGCCAAACATCATTGATGGCTTCAATGATTTTACTCCATAACTGATTCTTTACATAAGAAATTGGCTCTTTAAAGGTCAACTCTCATTGTAGATTCTTTACTTCAGTACTTAACCTGTTAGCCCTTTGTTCATGAGTTTTAACATTGATTTGGGCTAGTTTCTTGGTGTCTTCAAGATTGTCAATCACTCTTTTCAATCTGTTTATCTCATTATTTTGAAGTGACATTTCCTCCATGGCTTTTACTAGTTTACTAGCCTCTGTAGAATGTTGAGCTATTGTAGTAGAGGATTATGTAGCTAAAGTTGTGGATGATGTCACTGACACTGTAGTAGCCAGTGCTTCTTTTGGTGCCAAATATTCTGCCAGAGTCGAAGGCACAGTTGTAGTAACCATGGGAATTACTATAGGATTTTCCCATGCTTTTGTAGTTTCTCTTTCGTGGAAAAGCTTGCCCATTTGGATCTCCATCTCTTTTATCTGTCTTGTTAATTGAAAAATAAATTTCATCATGTCATCTTTCTAATTTTTCTCTTGTACTATTTCTTTGGCCTATGGATGTTCAGTTGGTGGAAGATTAAGTTGTTCCTCAATGCTGAAATGCCCTCATTATTTTTATTCACTAACTGTTTTGTAGCTTTGACATTGGCAGGATCATATCCTACTTGAATAACCAACTCTTCTAAACACTTAATCCTAAGATATTTAGCATATGAGGAAGCTTTGTCAACCTTCATTTGATCTCTCATGTTTATGATTGTATTCTAAATCTTGTTAACACTCATGGCCTTTGTAGTAATAGTAGAATATAACATCTCTGAACTTTGCCTATCAAAATTCAATTTTATCTAGTGCATGGATACTTTTTGTTAACACTTCAAGATCAACTTTCTTATAATCTGCAACTATCTTGGAGTCTTAACTGTTGGTTGGAGCACTCAAATAATCAACTTTTTGTTTGAGTAATCTAAAGCTGATAAAAGTCTGTTTTGAATGCCTGGTGTTTGCTTCAAATATTGAGAATAAATCTCATTCTTGATCTCTTCATTTTTTGTCTTAATTTGCTTATATTTTTCTCTGATGTCAAGATATTTTTCTTCTAATGTCTGTGAGGAAGATGCCTCCAAATTCTATTGTTTCTCTATGACTTGAGTGTTTGAATTATCAGGATTTCCTCCATTTAAAATCTATGTTGCTGGCTCATTTATATTGATTGTAGCAACATATTTATTTGTCACTAGAACATCTGTGTCTTCTACTTCTATGGTCACTTTTCCTTTATCAACTGAATTGACCTTAGGCTTTTTATTGTATCTAAGTTTAAACCTTGTCTTAGTTGTTGTCTCAACGGTATATGTACCTTCTTCTCTAACTCTCTTAGTAGCTTTTTCTCCTTGATTTTTAGCTTTCAAGGTGTGAATAGTATCACCCTGTTTAACTGCATCTACAAAAGTGTTTTCTAGCCACTCAGTTTGATTGAAATATAGTTCAATATCTAGTTTTTTCTCATGAATATAGGATGTTAGTTTACACTTAACCCTCATTTTTCTTATTATTCCTTGTGGATCATAGTTCCATGAGAAGCTTTCTTCAAATTTGTACTCAAGTAATTGTTTTGCTGCTTCTTTTTCTGTATCTCTGTGATTACAAATAAATGGTCCCACCTAATTCTTCAACTTAAATTGGGTCTTCTTCTTGGCTGCTAGGAAGTTTATAGAATCAGAATTTAATATTTTCCAGATATACTCCAAGGAAAAACTTCTCATTAGTACATACTTAGGAAGTTTATAGGGTAACAAATTGGACCCAAAAACCCTGATTTCTATATGTTTTTTATATAAGTACCAATCACCAATTCTAGGGTGCTCTGATAGCTGTAGAAATTTCTTCATTTCATCATTGATTCTTGGCTTTTATGTATTTGTCAAAATATTTATCAATGGATGGACAAAATCATCTGTAAACTCTGCATAAGTGAACTCTGTGGACTCTTTTCTGATCAAAGAAGTCCAAAAGATGACTGAAAGTGCATTTTCTTCTATATCAAGCTTCTGAATGGTTATAGGGAACTTGTCTGCTTGAAAATATAAGAACATATGGAAGAGAAAGGATGTATATCTAAATACACCTTCAGTTGGGAATTTGACAAGTTGATCATGGATATTGTCAGCTATATACTCAGCATAATTGAAAATGACAAAAGGAGGTTTTCCTGGTATAAAATTAGATAGGAAAGCTAGGATTGATTCATCAGTATGCTCATCTATAAAGTATCCTAGGATAAATGACAACATGGAAATGACATGCCTAGATCCTTCTGGAAATTTTGAAGTAGAATAAGAGGTTGATTTGTGGAATTTCAAAATGTAAGGCATGAACATGAAAAATATAAACATGGAAGAAATCAGACAATGCTAGATTTGCTAATTGCTTATTGAGAAGAAGCCTTTTGGATCGAGTTGCAGGGTTATATGTCCTTTTATATATTAATGATAATTGTAAACAACTATATAACTCTCTGCATTTTTTGTCCATCAGTATTCTGTTCAGTGAATAATAATTCTGACACAACCTAATAACCTCTGGGAATTGATGAGTGATTGGAACAACATATTTGGGTAGGTTTGATTCCCAAATTTGGACTTCTTCAACTTGATCTAAGGACTTTTCATAACTCCAAAAGTGGAGGTATAACAAATTAAATTCAACAACTAGATCTGCTATTTTATAGTCCACATCTACTAAAGGTGCGTGTTCAATGTCTACAATAGGGGGTTGTAGAAGATTTACAATGATTGTATTCTTGGAGGAAATAGTTGGATTGGATTTTGACATTTTTTAGGCTTTTCAGATAACTGAAACTCTATTTTTAGGTTTTTTGGATTCTTCTGTAAGATTAAATGGTTTACAGAAGTGTTTTTCACTTTAACAGAGGTTCTTGGATGAAGAATAGGCACAACTTGTTTTTATTTTGAATTAAACCCTTCTATTTTGACTTTTAATTGTTCTTCAGCCTTTCATAGGTTTAGGAGATGATAAAACAAGGGTTTTATATGTTTTTGGGTAATTTTGGACTAAACAATGGTTAAATTTGGGCACTCAAGGATTGAGGTTACCTGTAGAGGATTTCTGGGCAAATGTTAAGTCTTATAAGGTCTGCAAAGACTGAAAATATTCAATTTTAACTTTAAGACCAATTTACAGTATTGGAAATAGGGTTTTATCAATTTTTTGGCAGGGAATTCGCTTTTTTTCAGGATATTACATGTTTTCTTTGGGAAAATGATTTTTACTAGGTTTAAAGCTTTCAGAAATTCCTTTTCAAATGATAACAGGCTTGTTTTTATTGGAAAATACCTATTTTGTGCAAGTATTGGTATTTCAAATAGTTTCAGAGGAATTTGGAGAGGTTTCCGGTATCCTTGAAGGTCTTTAGCAGCAATCCGGAAGCTTTTTGCAATCTTTGACAACAAATGTGGGGTTTTCTAGCTTTCCTGAGTATAAAACAATGCACAGGTCTTTGTTTTCTCAGTCGGAGGATAAATACAGGAAAATAACGCAGGAAAAGTGTTTAATGGTGCAGTATAGGGGTTTATATAAAGTTTAGGTTAAATTAGCCTACATTTAATGGTAGTCACGTCTAAGACAGAGAGTATTTTTGGTTTGCAAAGGCGAAAAACCAGAGGTGGTTATCGCGTGGGTTTAGGCAGTAAGCTGTTTTGGTTGGATCGAATACGATTCAGTGAGCTACTACCGCATGGAGGAGAGAGATGGGAGTAAAACCACCAATTTCGCATAATTTGAAATAAGTTATCATCGTGCAGTTAAAAATGTGATATGAATTTTGGATTGTCAGATTTGGAGATCGGGATGTGAATGGTTAAGATTTAATGTGAAAGTTGCTCGGCGGTAGGAGGTGGGGTTTGGGCTTTATTATGCGGCAGGGTTAATGAAATGTATTAAAACATAGTTTAAAATGCAAAAACTGATGTTTGGTTTTATTGATATGGCGGGATAGTTTTAACGTTATAAATATATTTTTATAACATAAAAACATTGTATTATTTTAATTGGCGAGGTAATGTTATATAGCGTATAAAACATTAACCAATGTTTCATAACCAATGGCACGGGATGTATTATATGGTAAATAAAACCTTTATGCGTGTTTTAAGACCATTGGGGGTGGGATTAAATCTTAAGATTATTTAAACCTATGGGGAAAAATGGTGGGGTTTTTATTTAGCATGTGGGATAAATAAACCATAGGTTAATCTTTAAATAGTGAGTTTTGGGGATATTTATATAATGGATTTAATAATATATATGGGAGGGATATAATATAAGGGATTTAATAATATAGGTTAGAAATTTATATGAAATGGAAATATAATGTATGAAATGAATTAAAATACATGGAATTTAAACTAAGTAAAGTGTAAATAGGCAATTTAGCATAATTTGTCCCATTTTGATTTTTACACATAAACTTAGGATAAAATGGATTTTGTGGGTTTTTGAGTGTTTTTTGAATGAAAATGAAATTAATCAAGGGGTTTTTCACTTTTCTAAGAAAAGAGGTACTTTACTTAGGAAAAGAGTTTGTATTCTTGAAAAAGGGTGAATATGCTGATGAAATGGGTTTTTATGTAAGGAATCCAATATTTGTAATCAATCAGTCATCAAGCCTTGGGTCTGGTCCCAATAGAAGTCAGAGAAATGATTTGAGCCTATTTGACAGAAGGTTTAGAATATTGGATTATTGTGGGGGAGGGGGAATTAGTATATTTGCCCGATGATGCTTTATTACATGCCTTGCACAACTGCTTTCTACCTACCCATCATTATTCTAACATTTTTTACTTCATTTTCATGGGTGCATTTAAGCTTCCAACCTAAATACATTTTTCTTTCAAAGCGTAAATCTACCTAATTCTATCCTTATTTCATCTGAGGGCTTAGATTAAACTGTTGAGCTCCTCATTTATTCTCCAACTATCTACTGATTTTTCAAGTTTAAATTGTTTGACATATTTTTTATTTTCTATCTAAAACATGAAATTCAAAGCATGAAAAGTTAATATTTAACTATTTAACTGATCATAGATTATGGCATTTTGGACAATCTACACATAATCATTATTTTTACAGTAAAAGTAAATAGTAGTGGCATTTTGACTTGCTCATTTTCAGGTCTTATTTTTATCTCTTTTTTCTGTTGGGGTTTATTCTTTTCTAAGCCATTTGATATTTCTTTTAGGAATTTTACCCTCTTTTCATTTTTTTATTATTTTCAAATATGGGAAAACAACTTGCAAAAAGCATGGTATGTAGATATTTACAAGACTATCAAAGTAAATTAAAAAATTATGAACCCTATTACTATAGGACCTTAACACGAAATAACTTCATTCTTCATTCTAATTTGATGATATCCTGAATGAAGATCCAACTTGGTAAAATAAATTGCTCCATGTAATTCATCCAATATTTCATCAATCACAGGAATGGGAAATTTATCTTTAATGATGAGCTTATTGAGCTTCCTATAATCCGGACACATGCGCCATGATCCATCCTTCTTGTGTGCCAATACTACTGGAGCAGAGAAATAACTTTGGCTAGGTTGAATTATACCAGCCTCTAACATTTCTGCAATCATACATTATATTTTTCTCTTTTGGACATAAGGATATCTATAAGGTCTGATGTTTGGAGGAACACTTCCTAGAATCAAATGAATAGCATGATCATTATCACAAATAAGTGGGAGTCCTTTGGGAGTTTTGAATACCCTGGAATGATTTTCCAAGACTTTTTTAAGATCTGCAAAAATAGATGATTTTGATGTTGGAACTTATAGTGAGCATAATTGTGGAATTATGCCTCATTGTTCTTTCTTCAGAAGCTTTGTCATGACATTATAGCTTGTTATCTTTCCTGTCTTCCCTACGATACCCCGTAATTCGACTTCCTTTCCTTTTGAAAAAAAATTCAAGAAAATTTCTTGAAAATTAAAAGCTATCGTCCCCAAATATTGTAACCATTGTACTCCTAGTACAACATCAACACCTCCCATAGGAATGGAAAGAATTGGACTATTCAATACATACTCCCCCATGGTTAGCTTAATATTATGGCATTTTCCGGAGCAATTTATAGTTCCTCCATTTGCAACCATCACTTGACATTCTAGTGCTGGGTATAGGAAACAATTCAATTCCTTGGCTACCTTACAATGAATAAAATTATGAGTACTACCCAAATCAATCAACACTATTACCTTTTTCTTCTTGATATGTCCTTCTATCTTAAGAGTTTGAGGAGTGGTAATTCCTGCCAATGCATTACATGATATGGTTGGACTCATTTCTTCCTCTTCTAGGTTTGGTTCATGGTGTATATCCTCTTCTTTTGAAGATTCTTGTTCATTTTCTTCTTCCTCTTCACAATCTATGTAAAATAATTTCTTCTCAACACACTTATGACCTTTAGTGTATTTGTTATTACAACTGTAGAAAAGCCCTTTTGCTCTTTTTTCTTCCAATGGTTGTGGTGTCAACCTTGTAGGTTGTGGAAGTCTAGGAGTAGAAACACTTCCATCTTTATATATGTGAGTGGTAGGCCTCCTTGTCACCATAATTTTACATTCAAATTTTCTTGCCAACCTGAATGCCTTTTCCAATGAATCAGGTTCCCAAACGCGAACTTCATTTTGGATGTTATCCTTTAAAGTCGCTATGAAGACATCAATCATGTGTTCCTCTGGAATATCAGTTACCCTTATATTTAATTTTTGGAAGTCATCAATGTGATCCACGACTGAACCCTTTTCTTTGAGATTTATCAATTGGCTAAAGAAGCTGTTGCTTTTTGTATCCTCATAATGTGCTATCTTTTCCTCTGTAAAAATTGACCAAGTGAAAAAAAAATTACGGGAGAAAATCCATTGATACCATACAAATGTATTTTGTTCTAAATGTAAAGTTGCAATGCATACCTTTTGTGTGTTTTGCACATTATTGACATCAAAATATTGCTCCATCTGTAGTATCCATGTTACAGGATCCTTTCCATCAAACTTCCTCATATCCATGTTTGGAATATGGTGGTTCTTCCATCCAACATTAGAGTTTATGAAATCACGATTAACATTTATTTTGTTCTTATCATGAGTTTCCTCTACTATCTTTTCGCCATTAGGAAATTTTTTTTGTATCAACTTTGCCAAACCTTCGATGTCTAGTTTTAGATCATTCTTCATTTTTTCCATGTTGTTTTTCATTTTTTCATCAATCTTAGCTTCCATGTCATCCATCTTAGCTTTCATGCCATCCATATTAGATTCCAAACCATTAATCTTAGCTTCCACGTCTTTCTTCAAACCATCCATCTTAGTTTCCACGCCTTTCTTCAAAACTTCAACTTCATTTTTTGTTGCTCTTTGCGATAGTGAAATTTGGTGCACTTTCTCTTGTAATTTTGATATCTCATGTTGCATTTCTTTCTCTTCATGAGTCATAGTAGAGCCTTATGAAGGATTAATGGGTTTTGAATTCTTTTTAGGGTGAATTTTAGAACCCAATACTGATATCTATTCTTCAATATGCCCTTGGAATAATTTTTTGGCAATATGATGCAGAGTGTTGTCCTTAATGGCAACCCACTGAATGAAGATGAAGACATGCGAGTGTTGACATGTGTTGTCCTTGATGGCAATCCACCTGATGAAGTTATTCTTGACTTGATGGTCTTGGTAAATGATGTTTGTTAGCAATATGATGCTGAGTGTTGCTCTTGAAAGACAACCCACTTGATGAAGATGATGGCAACTTACTGGATAAAGTTGTGCTTGATAGAATATTTCTTGATGAACTAAAACTGATGTATCTACAGTGAGTACAGAAGGCAATGAAGAAAGGATTTTAGCATGTGCTAAATATATGATGAAAAGAGTATGTTTCAAGGAATACGCGGATCTGTCTAGGGGAAGTCTCGTATGCACGCAAAAAACAATGTGCTAAGTCGCGTATGGGCAAAAGTGCTCAAAAAGTGCAAAACCAGGGGTAACCACCATGGTATTGACCCATTGTATTGGGTAATGATTCGTCTAAATGACCCCGTCCAGGAATACCATCGGAAGTAATGTAGTTTTGGGCTCATGGTATTGTTTTGGCTCATGGTATTGAAAAAGGGGCTCATGGTATTGAGAAAGGGTAAACCTATATAAAGAGAAGAAATTCATTGTGCAAATCATGAGTGTGGGAGCAAGATGTCTGAGCTTGAATGAATACTTCTCTGTGAAGTATATATGTATGGAAAGGGTAAAGGCTTGATGATAGATCTGAATCTATGATGCACCAATGAAGAAAATGATGAAGAAGGGGATCTAGATCTGAAATGTATTTGTATCTACTAGATATTTTTATGGAGTGATTAGATCTATGATGAGGCGAACATTTGTCTGAAGTAAAGGGTTGAATATGAACTGAACATCTAATCTGAAGAAGTATGCAGCTCTGTAATGATTGAAGATCCATACGCTAGTTCGCCGAAGGGGAAGCACGTATATACGCGGCTTCACTGAAGAGAAAGCGCGTATGCGCAATGAAATGAACTCTGTAATATGTACAGAAGTATACGCTGGTTTGTTTGAACGTAAGCGCGTATATACGCGACATGAGAGAAAGGAAAGCGCGTATGCAAACTAGGGTTTGCTGAAGTCTGTGGTAAGAAATGTCTGATCTGTTCTGCTGGTTTACTGATATCTGTCAGTGAGTTATATGTATCTGTTTCATGGTTGACTGTGCTTAAAAGTATGGAAAGGGTCCAGTCTGAAAATATGATGAAATGTGGCCTACAAGTGGTGTCCTAAAGGAAGCTTTGGATCCAGTGTGAAAATTGATGAAACGTGGTCCATAGAGGTGCTGAGGGTTGTAGCCTTCAGTCAGGGGGTCGTAGCTCCCTTCCAGGTGAGGCTGGTAAATGAGATCGGGGGGTCGTAGCTCCCTTCCAGGAGAGGCTGGTAAACGAGATCAGGGGGTCGTAGCTCCCTTCCAGGAGAGGCTGGTAAACGAGTCAGGGGGTTGGAGCTCCCTTCCAGGAGAGGCTGGTAAACGAGCGCAGGTGGGTGCCTGCGTGCTGGTAGAGTCTGCACCAGCACATATGTTGTAAGATATTTTCTCTATAATAAAATATTGAAGGCTGAGCAACTGCAGCGGTGGTTTTCTCCCGACTTGGGTTTCCACCTAAAAATCCTGGTGTTCATGTGTGATGCTTTGTATGATGGTTTATTCTGTTGTTACTGCACATGTTTTCTGTTAACTTAACATCAGATGATTGAATAGTGCAAAAGAACTAAGCTAATAATATCTGCATATTTAGATCTCTGCTAATACGCGAGTTGTATGAAGGATATCCGCGTATATACGCGAGTTTACTAAAGTAAAGTAGCGTATGGGTTTTGGAAAGTGAAAAAGTAAAAAGTTTTGAAGATGCTGTAAATAATGATTCACCCCCCCCCCCCCTCTCAGTATTTTTCCCAACAATTGGTATCAGAGCAGGTTCTTCTGCAGAAGCTTGATCGCTTGAAGGAGATCCGTCGCAATGGGAAGTCATCAATGGAAACAATACGATCCTAACAAGGTATGAACAAAGCATATCACCAAAGTCTTGGTGCGGATGTATGGGCAATCGTGGAAGAAGGTTATCAATACCCGGCAAGTATTCCCTGCGGTACGGCGAGAAGGAAGAAATGCTTGAAATCAATGCCAAAGCGGTAGAATGTCTTATTAGGAAGCAGGTCTGAACCAGAATTTGCTAAAGTGATGCGGCTAAATTCAGCAAAAGAAATATGGGACAAAATCATTCTGAGTTATGAAGGAGATACAAAGGTAAAAAGTGCAAAACTCCAAACTCTCAGAATTGAATATGAAAATTTAAGGATGCATAGTGATGAGAGTATTGCAAGTTTCTTTTTACGTCTGGATGATATTGTAAATCGTATGAGAAGTTTGGGTGAAACCATAACCGATACTACTACGGTGGAAAAAGTCTTAAGATCCTTGACTTCAAGATTTGATTCTAAAGTTTCGGCTATTGAAGAAAGGCAAGATATGCAAACTCTTACTATTGTTCAATTACATGGTATTTTGACTGCTTTTGAAATGAGACAAGGAGGTCCTTCTCAAATCAGAGAAGTTGCTTTTAAGGTGTCTGCAAAAGGAAAGGAAAATGAATTTGTCAAAGAAACCAGCTATATATCCGAAGAAGAAGAAGCGAATTTTGTGAGAAAACTCCAACTAGGAACTGGAAGATTCAAAGGTAAGCTTCCCTTCAAATGTTTTGAGTGTGGAAAAGTTGGTCACTATGCTGTTAAATGTCCTTATAAAGAAAAACATGGTAAAGAAAAACAATTTGAAAAGAGGAAGAGTTATTATGCAAATGAAGATGATGATGAAGTGTCCAGTGAAGATGAAGAAGATTCTGACCAAGCTCTACAAGTGCTCAATGGCAAAGAAGCAAAAGAAGAAGCCTACTCGAAACAAGGAGATCTCTCAGAAAACATGGTTAGCAGAAATTGAAGAAGATGAATCAGATAGTGATTGGGGTCATGATCGTCTCATTGGTACAATGACTGGTGAAGATAGTGAAAGTAAATTTGTGGGTCTAGAAGAAGTTATCAAGATAAAAGTTGAAGAACAACAAAAGGAAGATGATAAGAAAGATTCTATCTGCAATGAGATGATCTCTCAAATGAAAGATCAAATAGAAATGCGGAATGGACAGGTGGACAAGCATCAAAGGTTTCATACTTATGCATCCAATCAAATTAAATAATTAGAAGCAGAAATCAATGATCTAAATGCAGATCTCGAAAAATCAAGGAAGAAGAATGAAAGACTTGAAGCTGCAATCATCTCTCTACAAACAGATCTTGAAGCATCAAGTAAGAAGATTGAGGAACCTCTACAAACATTTGAAAAGGAAGGCCTTGAAGCAGAAATCATCTCTCTCAAAGAAGAGCTGGAAAAATAAAATAAGAGGAATGAAGAGCTGCAACAAACATGTGAAGAAAATGAAAATTGGTTGAAACAAGAGATTCTAAATCTGAAGGATCAAGTAGAAGATGGAAGAAGGAAAGAAGAAAGCCTGACGAAGCAATGTCAAGCCTTGGAGGTTGAGGTAAACATTCTCAAAGGTAAATTAGAAGAAAAGGTTAAACTTTTGAGGTTTCAAGATAGTACTAACATTTTGGACAACATTCTGAGTAATCAAAGGTCTCCTGCTATCAAACTTGGTCTTGTTTTCCAAGAAACTGTTAAAGGAGAATCTAGGTCACAAGGAAGTGCTAAAACTTCAGAGGATGACAATGCAAAACCTGAAGTGTTGAAAGAAACAAAAGGTCAACCAACAATGATGAAATCTCAAAGGAAATCAGTCAATAAAGTTGAATGCTTTAAATTTCATAATTATGGGCATGTTGCAGCAAATTGCAGGAGCAGATCATTTCAGCCTCAATCAAACGGTTCCTACATAGAAAGGTACTCTGGTTTCTTCAAGGGATATTGTTTTTCATGTAACAAGTATGGACATAAAGCAGCTGATTGTAAAAGGAGGAAGATTAGAAATACTCATTATGATTCTTATGCTTATTTCTCTGGACATATGAGATGTTATTCTTGTAACAAGTATGGACATGTAGAAAAGGAATGCAGGTTGAACAGATCTGAGAAAGTGGACAACATTCAGCACACAGTTAGGAAGTTCAAGCAAGTTTGGAAAAAGATGGAGAACCGATTAGAAATGTAGGGAATTCTGACCCTACTGTAGTCATCCGCTTCTGAAGCTGACTTTTCTTATTGACTGCAGGAATGATGTGGGATACATTATGAGATTTAGTAATGTATCATCACAGGGGGAGCAATACATGATGACTCTCATGGTTGATTTGATTATTCTGGTTATGTTTACTTCTGACAGCGCATTTGATGTGGAAAGGACAGGTACATGAGGTACAAACTCAGGAGGAAATGAAGGAATGTGAAAAATTTCTATGCTTCACTTTCCATACGCGGGTTATATTAACAAAAGTCGCGTATACACACGAGTTCCAGTAGACACAGTCGCGTATGCATTGATGATAAGAGAATTTATATGATAGCTGAAGATCTGGAGCAGAGGTTTAGGGGGAGCATCAGTCTGACTGTTAATAACTGTATTATTGACTCTATATCAGCTTTATTTCTCATTTTTAAATAATGATGACATGATACTTGGTTACTTATGTTGAAGATTATGGATGAGTCCTGGTTGCTTGATGATGAAGAGTATTCGTTGCTGAGATGAAAGTCTTATAAATCAGAGATAAGGATTGTTGCTGATGACTTGCTGATAAAGGTAGGTTGCACTAGTTCAGGGGGAGCAGCAAGTTTAATACTAATGATTGCATTGTTGGAAATATGACTGCTTATTCTTTGGTTATTGTGATGCTCATGCTCAAATAATGATGGCTTGATACATGGTGTTGAGACCTTGAATGAGCCCTGTTTACTGTTTGCTAAAGTTTATCTATTGGATGAGATTGGATGTATTATGATTCAGAGATAAGAATAGATCATGCAGAGTTTGTTACTATGGTTGAGATCTTTTCCCTTCATATATTACTTCATGTTAAATCTCTAAGATCATGGTGATGTTGGACCACATGGATGATTGTTGGACTCATATGAGAAGGTGTTGTTGTGGTATGATAAATTCTCTTGGAAAGAATGTATTGATGCTGCAAAGAATCTGAAGGCTTGGTTACTAATGTGTTTATGATACAACCATTGGATGACGATTGAAGACACAACTACATTGGCCTATTCGTCTGTCCTCACATGTTCCAGGGAAGCATTCGAATATAACAAGCGAGGCTGGAGTTGTCTCTTGTCTATCGGAAGACGAATCTACTTAAATACGAGAAGATGGCATTGGATACGCGGGTTTCACTGTTTTCTGATGTGTCATATCTGGCAGTTCTACCAGAAAACGTATAGTCGATTCTGGAACAGTCAATTTGTTTGGATTCGGCTCTCTTGTGCAATTCTTGATCTTGTTTGGTATCTCACAAATCTTTTGTTTGGTCTCACAGTGGTGTTCCAGTTCTCATAATTCTATTTCTAATGATGCCTTGATGATTTGTTGGTGAAAGTGTTCAGGATGCACTAACTAAGGGGGAGCCTTAGTCATATGGAAAGGATGCTTTGATGCACAGATTTAGGGGGAGCATTAGTCTTGCTGAGCATAATGCATTTTTGGCATTATGATGGTTCTGAAATATGTTCTCTTTCTTGAAGACTTTCTGGTGTTGGTCTTAAAAGTTATATTTGTAGTTTAATGAAAAGGTCAAGTTGAGACCCATGATGTAAAATTTGTAATATTCAATCATGTAAGGACTTGTCAAATTTGTAAACCCACTTGGTTGGGTATCTGAGTTGAAATATGTAAACCCACTTGGTTGGGTACTTGAGTCTCATATGTAAATCCACTTGGTTGGATATTTGATGTAAGTATGAGTCGTTGGTGATAGGAAGTTCATAGAGTCATGTACTTCATTGACAAATATGTTTGGAGATTCAGCATGGACTCAGGGGGAGCTTGGCCACTTCAGCACATATCAGATCTGCAGACTGTTTCTTCCACATGAGGAGAAAAGGGGAAGAATGTTGGTTTTTGATC
>CM076572.1:428845023-428991487 GCA_034641835.2 Pinus albicaulis
AGATTGATGTGAATCATCTCTTGGAAGAGCTAAGTGAAGAACAACGAATTGCAATCCAACAAGAATGAGCCCGGAAAATTGATGAACAAAATAAGATGTTTAGCGCCAAGAAACTTTGCCTTCTTTTGGACCTTGATCACACACTTCTAAATGTAGCTAAGGTGTCATAAAAATAAAAACCGTCTTGTTCTACTTCTAGTGATTTCTAGGCAAAGAGGGATGTGAAGTAAATGAACTGATGATAATATGATTATATAAATGTTGCTAATTCACGATGTTTTTTGTCCAACAGTTTACTGAAATAGATCATGTGCACGAGGAAATGCTAAGGAAGAAGGAGGAGCAAGACCGAGGGAAACATCAGGGACAGCTTTTTCGCTTTCCTCATATGGGAATGTGGACTAAATTATGGCCTGGCATCTTGAATTTTTAGGACAGGGTTAGTAAAATTTGGATTGAAATATTACTATTCACTATTCCCAACCCTTGGTCAACTCATGCAATTAGTTTCCCAAACCATGCCATTATAACTTAGTCAAGTCAAATTTTTCCTAGTTCGTATAAATTGAACCCATCTTATCATGTGAATCCCAAAGTTGTACAATATTTTGGCATGCCATCTTAAGATATGTTTTTTGGAGTAAAGAATGTGTTAATCCTGTGATTAGACAAATGAATCTTATGAAGTCAAGAAGTTACAGCCTTCTCTTGTATTAGTTCTTGGACATATCAATAACAGGGTCAAAATTGATTCAAGGAATCTTATTAATAACTATGTTGCATGGGTCAGATCTCATTAAGGCCAATTTCAACATATTTGCAGATATAAAGTTGGCCTTGGTTACTGACATTTCAAAATAAATCACAAAATTCTGGTACTCTGTAAAATAAAAATACTTACTGCTTCCTCACAACTCAGGAGGAGGCACACAATAGCTTTCCATTGACCAAAAGCTTTAAGTGATTGACCCATTTGCATTTTAAAAAGTTCAAATAAAAATTCATCTGTATACGTTTTTCTACAGTTGAGATAATTGTTTTAAATTAAAAACACATCAGATAATGATCATTCAAGTGGATGTGCATACCAAGAAAGCTATGAACGAAAATTGAAGCTCTCCAAGTAGCAAATCTTCCAATCCTCCATATTTCTGATCGAAAATATTTTCCAGCAGTTGTGTCTGAAAAAAAAAAAAAAAATTATAAAGAGGGATATCCAACTGAAAATAAAACACGTAATGTTCCAATTAGAAATGCTAAAATAATCACTACCAAGAAATAATCAGCGCAGTCATCACTGATTGTATCAGACCAAAAATAGAAACAAAAGCAGACATGGAGGTAATTTAAGATAAGGTTGCATCCATAAACACTATTACAGTCTCCATAGTCATGCATAAATAGAATAGATATATCAGGATCCTAAGTGTAGAATGACATTGGGATGGATACGGTGTGTCTCAATGGGATCTCATTATCACAATAGTAGTAAACCATCATAGATAAATAGACTTTATTCTTGTCTGCTAGTCACCAATGAGACTGAAAGACACACCACAACGTACAGGGATGCAACAAGATGGAAAAAGTCTCAACGCAAACTTCCACATGTTAAATTTCCATAAAACCCAGCAAACTGAGTTTCCTAACTTAATATGCACAGCGTAAATAAATCAGAAGACAAACACATCAAAGTTCAAACCATAGAAAAGAAGATATACCCAGGAAACCCAATGGTGAAATTTGTAGCTATGGTCGGTTTTGATAATCAATGTTTTAGCCCTTCAAATATATGTAACAATAAATATAAGACATGTTCTTCATGTCGACTTCAAAAGACAAAAATTTAAATTTCTAAAAATTGAATTTTTGGCTCCAAATGTTAAGTCGGTCCTCCAAAAGATGAAGTTGGCCTGGCCCTTCAGACACACCACTTTAGTTTCATCTATTCACCATATATACTCATTAGACTTCATCAATTCAGAGGCAATTCGGATCACTTCCGTTCAAGCGAAGGATCAAATTAAGAGCAAGTCAAGTTTCCGTCTTCTATATAATTGCTTAATGATGAAATTGAATATGAAAAGGATTAAATCAATAGAAGTAATTATCAGTTTAGAAGGCATATGAAGAATCAACATTGTATAAACATGGTATCAGAGCATGGTTGAAGCTTTCACCGTGAAAGAGCAGCTTAGGCAAGTCTTCTTGCTTTCAAGGAGACAGAATCCTCAATCAACTAATCTGTGTTAAGAAAATAAGTGTTCCCTAGCAGTACTCAAAGCCACCTTACATCCAAGTTTCTATTTTGAATATTCTAGATATGAGGCCTCAAAACAGGGCCAAAATTCTCAGAGGCTAAAAGGCCTCAGTACGAATCTGTATTAGGCTGAAAACGCCTCAGAAGCTAGCTGCGGGGAGCCGAGAGAATCAGGATGTCCTCAGGACGATGGATCAAGGATGAAACCCTCAAATTCTGGGAAAATTAAGTTTCAGATAAAGGGGACTCGAATTCTTGATAATTCAAATCCATAATGCTTTAGAAATTATGGACAGAAGGCGCAAATGATGATTATTGAGAAGGCCCAGAGACATCAATTGAAGCTGAAAGCAAAGGAATTCATGTTTCATCACTATGTTATACTAATCTTACACAAGGGATTGATTTCAATATTTAAAAGGAGGCATCCATAAGCTTTCACTGAAGAAGAGGCTGAGTTCCTCATCAGTCCTTTCAAAGATTGAAATTCTCTTGAAGGTTGTGTAATGATCAGCACTGAAGATTGTCTGCGATTGCTGCCTTTGATTTGAAGATACCGAGCTATCTCTTTGAACAAATCCTATGGTCATAATTTGCTACAGACTCTAAAGGAAAGTCTCAACCTAGAAGAATATTCATTCACTAAGATATGGTCAACAGAATATAGGCCTAGTTGAAAAGTCCAAAAGGTTTTTCCTCGAAGCATTATAAACTTGAAATATCAAGGACCTTGTAGTCATTAGACTAATACCCTTGTATATGTCTCGGATCAAAGAACAGAAATGAAAACCATGGATCTGTTTACCTTGTTCTATAGCCAATAAATCTGCACAGGCAGGCAGAACACTAACAATAGTTATTGAGTTGGGCTTTTTCCCTTGAGCTTGCATTTTGTTGAAGAATGCCAAGGATTCCTGGGGTTGGCTATTCTGAGAATAACCAGCAATGATGGCATTCCATGACACAACATTTCGTTCAGCCATTCTTTCAAACAACTTGTGGGCAATGTTAACATTCCCACATTTGGCATACATGTCCACAAGTGCGTTGCCCACAACAACATCAGATTCAAATCCACTTCTTATTGCATAGCCATGGATCTGCTTACCTTGTTGTAGAGCAATAAAATTAGCACATGCAGGCAGAATACTGATCATGGTCATTGAGTTTGGTTTTATGCCCTGGATTTGCATTTCATTCAGGAATGCCAAGGCTTCATTGAGATAGCCATTCTGGGAATAACCAGCAATGATTGCATTCCATGACTCAATATCCCATTTACGCATTCTTGCAAACAATTTATGGGCAAAGCTAACAACCCCACATTTGGCATACATGTCTACAATTGCATTGGAAATGACAACATCATATTCAAATGCATTTCTTATTGCATACCCATGCATCTGTTTACCTTGTTCCACAGCCAATAAATGCGCACATGCAGACATGACAATAACCATGGTGACTGAATCTGGTTTATGCCCAACACTTGCATTTCATTGAAGAATGTTATGGCTTCATGGGGATAACCATTTCCAGAATAACCAGCAATGATTGCATTCCATAACACAACATTTTCTTTAGGAATTCTTTTAAATAAGTTATAGGCAATGTTAACATTCCCACATTTGGTGTACATATCTACAAGCCCAGTTCCCACAACAACATTGGATTCAAATCCACTTCTTATTGCATAACCATGGATCTGCTTACCTTGTTCGAGAGCCAATATATTTGCACATGCAGGAAAAACACTAACCATAGTGATTGAGTTGGGTTTTATGCCTAGAGATTGCATTTCATAGAAGAATGCTAAGGCTTCATGGGGAAGGGCATTTTGAGAACAGCCAGCAATGATTGCATTCCACGACACAACATTTCGTGCAGGCATTATTTCAAACAATCTGTGGGAAATGTTAACATTTCCACATTTGGCATACATGGCTACTAATGTATTTCTGACAAATACATCGGAATCAAACCCACTTCTTATTGCATAACCATGGATCTGCTTACCTTGTTCCAAGGCCAATAAATGGGCACAGGCAGGCAGAACATTAACCATGGTAATTGGGTCAGGTTTCACTCCCTGGACTTGCATTTCAGAGAAAAATGCCAATGCTTCGTGGGGGTGGTCATTCTAGGCATAACCAGAAATGATCGCATTCCATGACACAATATCCCGGTTAGGCTTTCTTTCAAACAATTTGGTAGCAATATTAATATCCCCACATTTTGCATACACGTCTACGAACCCTGTGCTCACAGCAACAGATTCAATTCCACTTCTTATCACATAACCATGGATCTGCTTACCTTGTGGCAGAGCCAATAGATGAGCACATGAAGACAGAGCACTAATAATGGTAATGGAATTGGGCTTCATTCCCCGCACTTGCATTTCGTTGAAGTATGACAATGATTCATGGGGTTGTCCATTCTGAGAAAAACCAGCGATGATCGCATTCCATGAGACAACATCTCGTTCAGGCATCCTGTCAAACACTTGTCGTGCATTATCTAAACTCTGGCACTTGACATACATTGACAAAAGCGCGGTACCCACGAAGACATCCGACGCAAATCCCTTTGTGATGACATCTTCGTGAATCTTTTTTCCTGCTTGCATATCTAATAGGCGTCCACATGCATTGATTACAGAGATAAATACCATCTTGTCTGGTTTTATGCCTGTGCGCTGCATTTGAAAACACATTTTCAGCGCTTTGCCGCAGAACCCATTCTTTACATAATCTGCAATCATGTCGTTCCATGTGAGAACATTGTGTAGTTTGAGTTTGTCTATATCCAATTGTGAACATTGATTTAGGTTGCCCTGCACGTTGGCACCTGCTGAAAATTCTCTACTCTTCGCTTTATTCATCCACCATTGTTTAATTGCTGCTGCAACCAGAGCAGAGGTGGGAGTAGGAGGATAACCATAAAAATGAAGATGATAAGAATTAATGTGCAAAACTAAGGGCATATGCAGACGGGTATGTTTGTTGTATTTATAGATGGAAGTTTCATTCCTATATGGGCATGAAGAAGAAGGCGTAAATGGCGACAGATCCATTTCACACAAGGCAATGCAGGAGTTGGTGTGCTACCGTAGCATCACCATTGTCACACTAATTCGTTAACCTGTAAGATCAAAGGATTCGAACGAGGGAATAGATCAAACAAGTTCAATCATTTTGTTTATGCTACTTTGGAGTAAATGGCGATAGATCCATTTCACACAAGGCAATGCAGGAGTTGGTGTGCTACCGTAGCATCACCATTGTCACACTAATTCGTTAACCTGTAAGATCAAAGGATTCAAACGAGGGAATAGATCAAACAAGTTCAATCATTTTTTTTATGCTTCTACAGTTGAGATAGTTGTTTTAAATTAAAAATACATCATATAATGATCATTCAAGTGGATGTGCATACCAAGAAAGCTATGAACGAAAATTGAAGCTCTCCAAGTATCAAATCTTCCAATCCTCCATATTTCTGATCAAAAATATTTTCCAGCAGTTGTGTCTGAAAACAAAAGAAGAAATTATAAAGAGGGATATCCAACTGAAAAGAAAACACAGAATGCTACAATTAGAAATGCTAAAATAATCACTACAAAGAAATAATCATCGCAGTCATCACTTATTGTATCAGACCAAAAATAGAAACAAAAACAGACATGGAGGTAATTTAAGATAAGGTTGCATCCATAAACACTATTACAGTCACAAGATCTGTTATCTCTTGCCAAACATCACTGTCACAAGGACCAGAGATAAGGGCACATAAACCCTTGACATAGGACTGCTCAAGAAGGTCACATCGATCTCCTAACAGGCCACATAAGAACAGGACTTGAAGTTCACATGATCAATGCCCTAACTGTAGAGGGTTAGGGCTATTTGGGTCACTCCAAGAGGCTACATCACTTCGCTAGAACAGTATCGACCTTCTCAGAGATAGGCCGCATACAATTAAGACAAAATCACAGAGAGAAGACCGCCTATAATACAAGGAGAAGGTCACAAATAATACAGAAAAAATACAAGAAGGTCGCATATACTCTCAAAGAAAAAGCACCCATATTCATAGAGAAAATGCCATATATATTCATAGAGAAAGGCTTCATATAAGCATAGAGATAGGTTGTAGATATCCATAGAAAGGTTGCATATATTACAGAGAGAAGGCCGCATATATCCATAAAGATAGGCCATAGACTTGGGATATTTTAAAACAAACAGAGCATATACAAAGCGAGGAAATAAAAAAATATAAAATCCAACAAACTTGTGACTCTGCAAACTTCAATTGTGAATTTGCTGCTGCCACCTCTTTATATAGAAAAAATTCCCAGCCCTAAAAAATTAATCATATTATTATATTTTCTCAAATATATCAAAACCCTCAAAACCCTCCCGCCAACTGCAAAAATCTTACCGCCAACAGTAAATATTTGGTGCCAACTAACCAGCACATCCAGTTTTTATCTAAATTTTAGAACCAGCTATAACAATTCGGCGCCAAAAACCCAGAACTTCATCTTCCTGAACAACGATCAGTTTTTCTCTGTTCTTGGGCTTTCATACCGGTGACAAGTTTGAGTTTCAAATATTGTTCTCAGTACTATGTCCAACAGAAAACACTATCAGTCCAGCAAATAATAAAAGTTGTGCTTTAAAACTGTATACTATCCTCCTATTTGAAGAACCCCCCCCCCCCCCCGCTGCCACCCACACCCCCCCAAAAAAAGATGGTAACAACATCCCTCTGAAGGTATATAAATTGTCCAACAATCATCTACAGAGTCAAAATCACCTTCTACGTCACTGCAAAAAACCTTGCTGCTGGCTGTGCTCTCTAACGCCATAAGCAGTTTTCTAAATAATGAAATAATGTAATACAGATCAACAATGGCTTGTCAGGTTAGTGAAATTGGGTAGATAATATAGTCCCACCATGGTTCAAGTCCTACCAAGTAACACGCTAAGGCGTTTTGCTCACGCTTGTGAATAACGCTGCTGACAGCATTTTTCCAAATTCTAAAATATTTAAACCGAGTCTACCTTGACACTCACATCTTGATGATATTGAAATGAATCATGGTAACTGTGGAAAAAGGATAAATCAGATCCTCAAAATATTTATTAACCGAAACCTTAAATAAAATAATAATAAGGGCCGTTCGAAAGATTTTATGCGCTATGTAACTAATAAGCGAGGTAGAATAAAGACCCAACCTCGACCCTAACTAAGCTAAGGGGCGTTTTTCGGGAATCACTACAGAATTTTTTGGGAATTGCATTCAAGCATGTAGCCAAGGCCCTAACATTGACTTATCGTTACCTAAAGACGCTTGACCTCATTCACGTCGTTGGGCGAGGGGAGATTGTTGGGGATGAAGATGCAAAGCTATTTATCAAGTTCCTTCCGTGAGGTGTACTTTCACCAACCTCGTGGTCCTCGCTCGTGCGTGTTTCCCATAAGTGCCTAAAATATTTAAACCTACAATGAAAGACAAATACAAACACAAACCCTTGGTGATTCTTTCTTTCAACTCCTATGGAGCTATCTTCACTCATCTTCACGTACGTACACAGCAGTATGGATGATATCTTCCTTCAAACCCCTCAACTCATGCATTTATAAATGAGAATAGAGGAACTAGTGAAAAAATTGGGAATCTCGGCCGACTTGTGCCGTGTGGCCTCGTTATCCGGCTCAATTGCTTGCTTGACAGACGCGAATGTGGCATGCCCTCAAACCCGTTCTTCTCCGACTTCGACTTTTGACAGACTTCCGAATGTGACATGCACTCAAAACCTCGTTTCCGAACCTCAAAGGTCGGTAAGAACAAGAAGATTTTCCTGCTCTTAGGCTTACACGGGAGACAAGTTCGACTTTCATATATATTTTTAATGAAATCAACCCATGCCCATGTTACACTTAGACTTTTGATATCTACGGACGCCCATGTTACTCCTTGACTTTTGATATCCTGCGGGACTTCGACTTTTCCAATGTGGCATGCAATCAAACGTTTTACAAATATTTAAACAATTATTTTTTAAATAATTAAAATATTAATATTAATATTTATTATTTTTAATTAATAATTAAATATAAAATCATAATATATTTAAAATTTAAAATTTAATTTTATATAACATAATTAAAATAAATAAAATATAAAGATTGATACCTACCAATAAACTAATAAAAAATATAAATATTGATATTTATTATTTAACAAATTAATTAGGGTTCATATCAAATGTTAAATTGGGGTCGTATAATATAAGTGAATATTAAATATATTATAAATAAATTTTATATGTGTGTGAGTATTTATAGCTTGGAGTAGGTTTATTGTTAGAGCATGTTTTCCAAGAGGTCATAGGTTCAAAACCAAAGGGGGGTAGAGTATGTATGGCCCTCGTAGACTTAGTAGTCAAATCGCTACGCAAAGGTGGGTCTCTTATTCCACAAACAAGGGGGTCTCACACACCAATTTACAAGCCTACTATTGGGACGTGACCTTAAAATTATATTATTATTATTATTATAACAAAGGTTCACACACTTCCAATGGGAGTGAGGTTTGAGAAACACGGGGAAGCATTTACGAGTAAATACAAGTGAGCGAGGATGAGTGGGAGTGTCACACCTCGAGTTAGTAATGCGACGACGCGAGTGGTGGCGCGATGGGCACCCAACTCGAGTATGTGCGATGAAGATGCACAGAGCAGACAAGAACGCCACCTTGGGCGAAGGTAGCGACGGGCAGAGTCGTGCTTTTGGCAGAGGCGATGAGTGGCAACATTAAACGGTGTGTGCCCCATAGTGAAGTGTATCGTACCAAAGGCCTTAGGCGAAGTCGTGTTGGTGAGCACGTTTCTAAGTTATGGGCAGTGTTGTGGGTAGTGATTGAAGTAGTCGAAGTGACAGTAGCAGCGGCCGATCGGTCGTCGTGGCGGACTGTGAACCCATGGTGGCAAAGGGAATCATGGGTATGATCACTCGAGGTAAATGAGGGGGTAGGGTACTCCGCATTAATGTTTTTGGAGAACCGTCATCCTGAAGATTTATCAAAAAACCCAATGGAGAGTATTGGACACACCGAGAGAATTTTACTGATCGCGTATGGATTCGCAGGAAACTGTAGTGAAATGTAACACTTCAAAACCAAAATTGTAATTTTTCATTTACAGTATGACACAATAAAAAATTTTATTGACATAAATGACTAATTCATATACATGTTATATCGGGTTGTATTTTTATTCTTTGGACTATAATAGTCATTTACATTAATCATTATTAATTTTGTCACTTATTATATAGTCATATATTTTAATCCAAGGCTAAATTAGTCATTTGGGTTAGTCGCTTTTAGTTTAGTCACTTATTATCTGGTCATATATTTTATCCTTGGACTAAATTAGTCATTTAAGTTAGTCATTTTTAGTTTAGTCACTTATTATCTAGTCGCATATTTTATTCCTAGACCACCATTGGCTTGCTAGTCATTTTTAGTTCCCACATTTAAAATTGCTCAAACTAGTAGTAATTCACTTGAAATAATAGCGGTGACTAACGCTTAGTCAACGTCATTAATTTCATCTTTTTTACTAGTGAGACATTGATCGAAATTCAAAATTTTAGATACTTCGACCTTGTAGTCGCTATTTCTCATCAACTCAATCAACTAATGAAACTTTTTAACTTAGAAATCTCACCTTCTAAGCCAAAAGCTGAAGTCTTTCTACCTCTTTGACCAGAGCATCCTTCTTTCTACTTTTCCCTAATAAGTATACAATTTTCAACATTTTTGATTCTTCATTACTTATGGAGACTCATTATAGTAGAGTCAACCACATCTTTTCTCCTCTTTATGCGAAATAGCAACCGTTGTTGCAATCTTCCTTGACCAGTTGACAGACACTGTTTTAGCAATATTGTTTCTGCTAACATTAGTCTGCAGAACCTTTCAGATACCTAATCACTCTTCAATAGTTGTCTTATCTACAAGACAGGTTCCGTCCTTTAGGTTGTATTAAATTGCAACTCCTCCTCTTTAGTGACAAAGGTTGGCATGTCATCGTGTAAAAGTGATTTTCTTCTCCTATTATATTGCCTTATCATCTAATCAGTCAAATAAATCGCTGGTACAGAGTCTTTACCCATCACAGTCAAGTGTTCGCGTCGCTAACGCTTCTCGTTGTTGATCCTCAATTGTGTCATTATTGTCCACGAAATTGGGATTTCTGATCCTGCGGGTTCGAGCTTATCAAGTGTCATTCTTTCAAACATATTTTCCACTTTAAGTATAGTTGATCTGATGTAGAAGCTTCTTCCTTTATTGAGACTTTTTCTCTCGCTCTCAATCTAGCTCTCTTGTCAGTCTGCTAAATTCGCTCAACACTCAATACATTTTTTTGCATGTCCTCCGTAAGAGCCGATCTCTTTCTCGTAATGAATAGTCCATGTCCAGATCGAAAACCATCCGGAAAATCCCACAAAGCCGACTTCAGATGGCCTTAAATCATCAAAGAATTGCATTTATAAAACCGGACAACCAACACAAGCGTCTTGGACGGACTCACCATCAATATGCGCTTGATCTTTGGTATATTCGTAAGTGATTTAAGAGGATCTTTTCTTACTTCCCACCGATCTAAAAATTGTCTTTGCAAATTTCAGCCAATGTAGCAATACTTCTAGTCGTGCTCGAACCACTTACGTACTTCACCTCCAAAATTTTTGCACAAACAATCTCATGGTCACATTTTTCATCAATTTTCATGAAGATCAAAGAAGTCTTCCATTCTATCAAGGTTAAAGGAGTTGGTGGACACTTTGAGGAGTGCCATCAAACAATGTGGGATCTTACTTTATTAACTGCTGGCATAGCATCCAAGTTTTGAGGCAAGGAAAGGTGAAAGTAATCTAGCAAACTATTGCTCTTGGTGGATTTATAATCATTCTTGGAGAAATGGAGTGAGTAGGAGTAGTAGATGTGTGAGGTGTATGTGGTGGAGATGGGAGGGATAAACTACCGTATATTGTTGACTGTGAGGTAGATGGTTGTGCACGAGAATGGTAGGAATGAAGGAAGGTCAGCAGAACTTGTGAACTGTGAAGTAAATCGTTGATGGACCAAGACTTTCACCTACAGAATATTCTATAAACTCTGTAGAATATTTGTTGGAACAATGAGTTTTTGAACAAGTTCAAAATGTAAATCACGATGGATCTATTAGCCTATTCAATTTCAAGACATTGATAAAACTGTGATTTATGACAAGAGAACCAATAGCACTTTTAGACTTAGTCTCAAACAACACAACTCAAATTGTTTTTCGTCAAATTCAACATTCCTAAGATATTCACAAAAATAGCTGGACATGAATGAGATTTAAACAAAGGGATCACGTGACTTTCTCGACGAAGGATTCTTGAAATCGATTGGGATTCTCATACACCGGAGGGATCGGGATCCGTATTTTCTCTATATTCTCCGGGAAGCCAAACATGTTGGATTAATTTCAAAATCAAAGGACAAACCAACTGCTCACCTGATTAATTCTAGACTCATCACCCAAAATTCTAGAACGATCTCGATATAATCGGGGCAATTCACAAGTCAAGTGTCACGTTCACAAGCTAGACCGGAGATTGACCGAAGTAGCGTTTATCTACTTTCACCAATGCAAAGCAAGAGCGCTTTCGAAGGCTACCTCGCACAACTTCGGTGCCCGTCCGTAGCTTACAAAATACTCAATACCAACAAAAAAACCATTTTCATCCTCAAAGATGGTCGCCACTATTTATTGCCTAAACTACCTCAGCTGAAAGAAGGCAGAAAGAGAGTTCGTGCAACATCAAACCACGCTCACCGGGTACTGCGTCCACTGGGTATCAAAAGAGAGGCTCCTCCGTCAACACCCCAAATAAAATTAATCAATAGGGCTTGAGATGATTTAAATGAAAGCTAATTTTAGGCTAGTTATATAATTGAAGGAGTTTGATTTTATTTTTGGGTTTTTTGTTGGATCAAGGAAAGGCGCTTTTGGGGTGCAGGTGGATTAGGCTCTGTTTTTGTAGAGTTCTAGTTGAGGGCAAGGTAGGGAAATAGTTTTGATGCTTTATCTTGAGTGGGATGTGGATGGATCAGACTGGTGAGGAGCTGAAAGAGGGTAAAGAGAGTCTCAAGATCTCCTCCTCAAATCAGATGAAAACATGAAAACTAAACAAAATGAAGCGCTAAAGCAATGCAAACCAATGAATTCTACTCTTTATAACTTGTTTGTTCGGTTTAAGAAGAACAAGAATGAAAATGGCACACATAAAACATCATTGAACTTACGAAACACATAGAGGAAAACACCATCAAAACATAGAGCCACAAGGATCCCAAAGAGCGCTGCAAACCCCGGTCTATTCCTTTGCTGCAAACATGTAGCGAATGAAAATGTACACGTGAAGTGCTAGCAATCACAATGTCCAACCTCGAAAATGACCGTAGAAAAATACATCATATGACAATCCTAAACCCATTCCCATGCCTCTCAGGGGGTTTTATCTCATCATTCTAGGAGTCGAGCTTTCTTCAACCATATCTAAACTAGGGGAACTAGAACAGGCCCATGAAACAACTTTGCCTCTATATGCTAGTGAAATCGATCTCATTCACTCACATTTCACCTTTTTAGTGAATGAATCTTTCTAGAACAAGTAAAAATATTCAAAAATTACATCATGATCATGAAATTACATCAAGCAGTACATCAATATTTACATGAAAAAAGTGAAATTGACACAAATCAGGCGACAATTGCGAGTGCATAAGAGGCCAAAAATAGGCCGAAAAAGCATTTCATGCGTCGCGCCCCAAAACTCTATATCAGTAGAGCACGAAACTCCTGGAGCTGACTTTGTAGCCCTTCCCTAAGTGCACAAATGCTGAGCTCATGATAGCTCGTTGGAAAGCCCTTACCTGTCTACGTTTCCAACCCAAGTGGAATTTCTAGATTTGGTTTGCCATATGACCCTCCAAAAGTTCAATCTCCCAAGATCGGTTCCTGTGTGCAAAAAAAGTAAGGTATGCGCCAGTTTTCACAGTAAGCTTTTTGACCCTTTAGGCAACCCGTAATCCTGATGAAATTCTTAGGAAATTCCTGAGCATGGCATAAATTTTTCTATAAAAAATCCAGAAATACCAAGTTTTTCTCTAGAGGATCTCCCCAATCGTAAGTCACGCATGCGATGGTGCTACGTCATTTCTAGCGAAAAAACTCGCTTTTGTGACCAAAAAAATTTCAGAATTGACAAATTTTTTTCTCCAAATTCTTTGAAATTTGGGCTGTAAGTCCCCGATAAAATACTATGCTCGACCAAATAATATTTCGGCAAAAATTTGGAGCCTATCATGTCTTTTTCGACGTTTCGATGCTCCTCCTTAACCTTTGTCCTTCGTGGATTTTGATCCTCGCTTTGCAAACATGTGTGCAGTAGCCCAATAGTGGTTCTTCATGTGTCGGAGCATGTCTCTTTCTCCTTATTCATCCTTCTCCAACAGCTTCTCAAGATGTGATGTTGACTCTTCTCAAGCCAAGTCTCCTTTATCGGCCTCAATCTCCCGCTCAATAGGTGTCATTTCGGATGGGCTTCTTCGGCAATCTTGTTGTTCTCACAAGATGTTTTGCAACTCCAGTGATCGTCTCCGTCGATCCTCTAACTACTTCTTGTGCCACTCCCAGCACAGTTTATGATCCTATTTGTAGCCTTTCCGGAACTTGTCATTCAATGTGTCGATCTCATTTTTTTCTGCTCCTCGAATGATTCTCTTCAGACCTTTTGAGCGTGAGAGCTCAAATCCACATCAATCAGTGTAAACATTAGTAGTCCCGACCTCCCCGAAGGGCCCTCCTCCTCGTGACAGGCCTCTTTCCTCTGTCCCGCACCGTGGTAATGATGACATGGCAATGGGACCCCTTCCACCCCCGGGTAGAGATAGTACTGCGCCGCTACAAACAATACCTCTCGTGCCCTCTCTCGATAGTGACATACACCGGCACACCGAGCAGGCTCGTCTCCCGGGACCCCAAAACTGATGTCGAAGGTTCACTCACATCGCGTGAACAATATCCGTGAGGAGGTCGAGAGGGCTTCGTGAAGAAGTCACGGGAAAATGAAATCTTCCCAAGCAATGCCGTTCCCAATCCAAGCTGACTGTACCACAATGATCTTGATGAGCTCATGATGACAAATGTTGTTACATCGTTGCTCGAGGGAGTCTTTCTACACAAGAGTGGTCATCCTCTCAATGTTTCGCACATGAAATATGTAGTATGTTCATCATCTCACTCTCATTTGAAAATGCATCAATAATCTGATGTGGTATGCACAGAGACGTGAGAAACGGCCCTCGACAATCGGAGTTATCGGATAATGAGTCTCATCAATGGTGCATAAGATCCTTTAGAAAAATCGGGAATGGGAAATACCTCGTCGAGCCGCTCACATAGTCAAAGCCCGATGTATGGCTCGTAATGCATTCTATCCACTCGCTTGTCTTTTGTTCCACTCTTCACCCACATTTCGGTATTCCCGTTGTCGAGAAATGGTTTCGGTGTCGAAGGGTGAAATTTACACCAGTCAAGAGTAACCCGACCATCATGAAAATGTGTAAAAACAAAACAACCGTGCTAACTCCCCGATGATGTCCGAATCCGAGCAATCCTCTCACAATACCGATAGCATGACCTGTTCTCGGAAACATGCCATGGCAAGTAGGGCAGTGCCCTGGCAAACCCGAGTTGCCTCAAGAGAGGGTGGGTTCTTCTCTTTACATGTCTACCTCCTTTACGAGGCCTTCTCGCGTACGTGAAGCTTCTCGTGATGAGATCACTGTCTTGCTCATAAGATGAATCCATGTGTCCACTCTCCATGATGTTTCAAAGTATATGTCAAGTGTATGATGATCTCTGTGAGGTGGGAATAAAAATTTGTGTATTTTTGCCTCCAATTGCCAAAATATGCCAAGTAGGGAAGGGATTGTAGATAAATAGGGATAGTGAGTATGGTGGACTGTGGGGAAAAATATGGTTCAATCAAGTGAAGTTTAATAATGTGAACAGCAGCTCACTTGATTGTGTTTGGGAATTGGGATTTGGGGGATTTTTGCAAATGATATGGGGAGAGTGATGGTGATGGGGAATTGTAGGGTTTAGAGATAGGGATAGTAGGATTTAGGAAATAAGTTATATGAGTGGTTTTATAAGGGAATAGGGAAGGGATATTAATGATATTGTGACAAATGTGAGGGGGGAAAAGGAACTGCTGGTGTGGGGAATGTGCTTTGAACTACTTGGCACACAAAAATTCACATTTTACAATTCAAATACAAACCCTAAGGAGCATTTTTTGACAAGAAGATAGGGGTTTATGTTTTCAACCTCCAAAAACTCTCAAATATCTCTCCAAACAATACCAAACGACAAGCTAAAATCAATGGCAAGGCCACACAAAACTTACTTGGAACAAGGGAGGCATGAAATTTGCTTTTGAAATTTTATGAGAGAAATGATGAAAATTTCACTTGTTTGCCCCTGTGTGCATGCGTACAAAACCCAGTAGCGCACCACGCGTGCCTTGCATGCGCCGCGCGCGTCATACACGCAGAGGTAGGAGGCCCCATGTGCCACTACCTCCTATGCATCGCGCCTTCTCCCCAACGTGCCCTCGCGCAATCGATTTCGCTGCATACGTCCGCCTTCAAACTCGCGGGGTCGCTCCTCCACGATTTTCCTTTGGGTCTTTTGACAACTTCTTGCGTGAAAATGACATTTCGAATGGTGAAAATATCTTGTATAGTCAAAGTGGATTTGATTTTTTTTTGCAAAAACCCACTTTCTAATGTCTCAACTTTGGCACTTTTCACTTTTAATACAACCTTGTTTTTGCTTCATTTTGAATTTTTTGACTTTGCATGACGAAACTTTGTCAATTTTTTGGTGGATGACTAGGCACCTAATTTGAAAGGAGACCTATTGCGCCCAAGATTTGGACAACCTAAAAAACTTTGGAAAAATATATATAATATGGCATTTATTACAGACAAAATGATGATTTTCTTCAAAACAAAGTTTTAAAGAAAGGTCACGATAAAGCAATATGACAATGAAATTTTGCGATGAAAACTTATTTGGAGCCTCCCCTCATGTGCCTAACGTTTTATTAAACATTTTTAAGACTAAACCCTAGACCCAAATGACTCGAAAATCCTAAAAAACTCTTGTTGACCAAGAGATCAAACACGACCCGTAAATGACTTTAAAAATTAAGATTTCAGATGAACTTCGACAAAATGTACTCCAAGCCGTATGGTACAAGGCACGAGGGAAGTGAGTGACAAATCCCTTCCGTCAGAAGACCGATGTTCTAATGGAAATGAAAATGACCCAAGGAATGAGACACCTGAAAAATGAAATGCAACAAAAGAGACTTTGACTTCCCATTTTAGGATGAAATGGCATTTAACCTCTAACAAGGTACAAAAAAATAACCTCACAAATCAGAGGATGCAGAACGGTGCATGGGTCAACGCGTGTTTGAGTGCATCAAAATATTGATTGAACATCTCATCCCAAAAGAAGGGAACATCTTGTTTTTAACAACCTCGGTAAAACCCTTTGTTAACTCAAGCCGTAGTTAGGAATGAAATGACGAAAGTTTTTCCCTTGCAAACTTTGGAGTTGGTGAAGAGTTGAAGGAGAGGTGATTACAAACAGTCAACCGATGGATCAACATGAATGCCTACTTTTGGAAATGAAAATCCCGCAGAGACCTGGCCTCACAAACACATTTGTGTGGATTCAATGCAAATTAGATAATGCCTACATCTCATAAAGATAGCTCGTAAAATGAGTGAGATGATCAGCTCTATGGGGATGAATCAATAGGTAACCACCATGTCCGCACAATGTTCTTGATGTCAGCGTGAAGACAAAGTTCTTTAAAAATTTGCCCATCATTTTTCAATCCAAAGGGTAGCTTGCACAAGCAATGCCCTCATGTGACAAATGAAAGTTGTTTTAGGTTGACTCAACAGGGACATGTTTATTTGATTAAATCTGTGAAAAACTATCCAAAGGAGAAAATTTCACTATTGACATAATCATCAACAACTGATCATATGTTGATAATTATCTTTAGGACAAGATCGATTAATATCTCTATAGCTCTATACATACTCTTATCGTTCCTTGTTTTTTGTTACAGAACAATATTCGACACCCAACGATTAACAAATTGGATAAATGAAACTTGCATGAAGTAATTTTCAATCACTTTGATAACAAGATATTTTCTCGAATGTATTTGGATAAGCATTGTCGAAGAAGAGATCTAGGTAACTCTTAATTTCATGGACAAAAATTGACGGATCGATTCTAGAATTTTCATATGATCAAGAAAACACGTCACAAATTTCCTGAAATCAGTTTATAAGTCAGATTTCATTTTATATAGTACCTATATGAATGTTTTCTAACAATTTCAAGCCAATCGAAATGTCAATAGAACCGTCGAGAGATATTTTCCAAATTTAACTCAAAATCGAGTGTTGCAAATGGGATTGTGGTTCTTTGACATAATTAGTTTTAAAGATAGAAGAGAAAACTACTAAACATCTAGTTTCGTAAAATAAATATTTGTGATGTATATCTTCCCATGGTGAATCGTCAATGCATACAAGAGTTAGTGAATCCACTGAACAAGATGAACAAGATCCAAGAATGTCGTTGAAGCTAGCCAGATATAGAAAGTGATTTCATGGATTATATCAATGGATCATTTTGCCACAAGACTCAAACAATTCATAGCTCGATATGCAATTTCCTGAAGACCAAAGGCCCACAACAAATGAATCCACCTCTAAAATTGGGCAGATTATCCAAGGATCATCAAAAGTAATAGTATTTGATGAAAATCAATAACATTTGCGAATAAGACGTTTACATGTTAGAGCAGAAAGAAAAAAGTTCCAAGAACCAGAATCTTTAATCAAACCCACGCTCACATTCCACCTGAGTATCCGTTTTACCGATGTGTTGAATACTATCCGTAGAGGCAACGACTGATGAGAAATGAGTTAATGTCTATTAAAATGATATTTTTTATGTGGAAACTTAATAAGCCAAATACCTATGAAATGTTTCACCATAGTACATATTACCAATCGGCAACTTCCAGAGAATACACCCAGAGGGGAAATTAATTTCCACATCGAGATTTACAAGTTTTCCCTCTCTACTTCTCTATAGGTAAATTCTGTAAAATACCAAAAGGATGGAACTTGACCATCAAAAGCTCCTTAGAATTGTCGGAGATTGATTGGAGGCGGGAGAACCAAGTGATTTCAACACCGGATCGGCATACGACACGAAGAATCCTTCATCAATCACAAATCGAAAGAAAGGTTTGTTTCTTACTAACACCAACTAGAAAGCCATTTGATGGGGTATGGGTGTACTATTTCAAATCGAATATTATTAGGTTCGAACCCAAATATCAATAGCCCTATGTCAAATAACAGACCACATCATGGTCGTGGGCACGATTGTAGAACTTCCAAAGTTGACATTGCTGAAGGCAAATAGGCTGTCCCCAACAATGTTAATTTAGCATTTGCATGTGGATTGAAAGTCGTATTTACTTAAGCACACCTTAGCAAAGTGCTTTTGACTACTAAGTCTGAGTTGGGCTTTCGAATCGTAGCGGATCAGAACAAGAGGAGGTATTTCTATGTGTTTGAATTAGAAATATTATGCTTCTTTACCACCAACATCTACTATCATAATCGTGCAATCGCATCGTAATCCTAACATGAGACATCATTAAAACGTGTTCTTCAGCGTTCGAGGTAGCAGTTCAATCACCTTAATATCTTGAGGAAAAGGATCCTTCAAGATAGTAGGCTATTGAGAACCTTAACGAATTTCGAAACTCGCTCGATGTGGGCATTCTTTTGGTAAAATGATCCTCGTCGCAATTTAAACAAGGATATCGAGGTTTGCGTTTTTCATCAAGAGATTATTTTTATTCCGTTTTATCTTTTGAATTTTGTTCACTTTTTATTCTTCCCCCTTATTTTTACCGGCTAGATTTAGATTTTGGTCATAGTTGACTTACGACATGGATGCTGCCCGCAGAAAATTTAGCGGAAGAATCTCCTTTTGGGGAATCGTGTGTTATTATAGGAGAAGAATTCTTGAATATTTCTTCTTGTTTTTAGTACTTAACCTAACCAATCATACCATCAGCGGCATGAGACCTCGGTCAAGGAGCCACGTTTATTTGACCGTGTTTTGGAAGATTGGGGATTTTTTTCATGTAAAGTACTTGATCGCGTATAAATGAGGTCGAGAGTTTCAAGCCCGATAATGACTTGCTCTTCAAGAATAACCTCCCTTAGCTACATCTTCGTTGATTTTGGGTAATAATTATTTAATGAACCATTCCGTCAAAATTTGATCTCGAATGAAAACTTTCACTAAACGCTTCTACGTCACTATTCATGAATATGACTTAAATATATGTGGGATGTGGATTGTTTTATAGTTTAAAAGTTTCGTGGCCATTTTTTCGTATTTGACAGAAACTAAGAAAAAGTTAAGAAAGAAGTTGCTAATTGATTTAAATTATTAAAAGAGCTCGTGGTAACTCAATGTACCATTTGGGCGTTGTAAGACCAATAAGAGAGTTCATTGAAAAAGGCGAAGCGAATTGAATCATCAATTATCGAATTAGATGCACACCAAGAGGTGATAAGTCATAACTTGATTTGATGGATCCCTTCCTTCCGACTTTCCTCGACTGTATATCATCAAGTAACTTATTAGGCTTTAGCAGCCAATACGGAAGATAGTAAATTAGATCGTTCATAAGTGTGACAAATCGTAAATCCAAAGTTGCAATAAATGGTACCGACGGTTAGGGTCGCGAAAACCTTGAGTAATGAGACTAGTTCTAGGAGGAGGATATCCAGGATAACTCGGAATCACTCTGCATTAGGAATGTTATAACCTCCTAAAACTAGGATTAACTAGACCAAACTGGGGTTGTTGAGGCTGTTGATAAGTATAGCCAGGATACGGTTGATAATGTATAAGTCGGTATTTGTGAAATGGGACCGAATGATACTATCTCCGGTATGGTTGACAGAATTACGTTGAATTGTATAAATAATACTTGTACCATCTTGTCCTCGTTATATCCGGACCGAAGTCTGAACCGTAGGTTCCGACCGGGGCACAAGAGACTTGAGAAATTTGCACGGATGCAGGGAGAGAAGAATCGGAGCGAACACAGACACTCTGCAAAACAAAGTTGTAGGTCAAACAGATGTTGCAGTAGTTGCGCAGCTTGATGCAGCAGTCTAAGGTGTACTAGGCCCAAGTCACCGAACAAAACCAGGTAGGGATTTCAACGTAGGCTACAAGCGTTGCTAGTTGGACTAGAAACCAAATGTTGTCCAAAGTTGATTAGGTAACCGCACATTAGGTTGCATATTCGTTGAATGGAGATGGTATTCCACACCACGTTCATTCCGAGATACGTCCCATGGAAGGTTGTGCAGGCATGTAGGACCACAACTCGGTTGAATGTAGGGTTGATAATTAAGTGGTAAATTTCCATCTCCTTGTACAAATGACTAACGAGAAAGTGGTTGGAAACCTTGAGTTGGGTACTGACCTTGAGGCCACAACCCGTAGGCACGCATCGAATTTGGGGTTGGATATGACCTTGAGGAATATACCTAGTTTGGGGTTGACTCTTCTAAGATGGTACTATCCTAAAGGTTGATAACCCAGTTATGGGTAACGTCCTTGAGGTCGTTCTTCATAAATAATATTGTCCTGTCACCTTGTCCCCGGTAAAAAATTACCTTGGTGTTGCTCTGTGCGGTAACTAATCGCTTTGAGGTTGTCTCCCTCAGCAAGAATCGACCGCCTTGGAGGTTGCTCCTCAAGCGAACCCATCAACTTCATGTTGAGGATTTGGGATATTACCGTACATCATAAATATTTGCTATGCGTTCGAACGTTGCGTTTAGTCTATTAATACTAGATGACAACACCTGTTCACCAACAGAGTTGCTCAAGAAAGTACTAAATAAGTGCCCCGGGTACCTCAAAGGAACAGAAAGGCCACCGCATAAAAATGTTTCCGTGATCAGAAAACATAGATGACTTCCCAACATGATCGATGAAGGACAATAACCTCTCGGTGTAGGATGAAAAAGGAATTCGAGGTGGTGGAAAAAATCATGACCCGGGTTTTCCGAAAAATATGTCAAAAGATAAATACCAAGCATCACTTATAAAAGGACCCAGACAGGTCATGAATTCACGCTTCCCAAGATTCAAACTCGTTGGCTTTCGGTGGAAGAGCAGGTTCTCTGCCCCGGACCGACAAGTTCTTCAACAGATATGAGGTTCAAGGAAGATTTTCAATAATGATATTTTCACCCTAGGTGAACTGTGACTGGCTAGAAGTTGGGAGTAACAAACCTCGAAGATGGTTCCAAAATAGCAGTGTTCAAGAAAACAGTTTTAAATTTCTTGTGTTCTTAACCACCCACTGAAGGAGAAACATTTCCAAAGAATTTGGAATCGAAATTGTTCCTTGAATATGCTATGTTTTTGGTGTTTGATGATCAGATGAACAATTATATATGAATCTTCAGCTTCTCATGATCTAATTTTGATCGCTACTAGGTCATACTAGAGCTCGGCAGCCTCTTCAAGTTGGCTTTCAGGCATACTGTGGGCTTCCTTGAAGTCTATGGGACCTGCCTCGTAATTCTACCACGATTGAATATTAATTAATCACATGCAAACAAAGAAAATTTCAATAAAAACACCTAAATTCTCTAAAGAAACAAACAGCTAAATCACACGCCTAAAAATTCTAAGAGTTCAAACCACGCACAAATGGGAAGAATCTCCCCGTACTAAAAACACTAGTTGGTGATGAAATCCAACTTAAAGAGTTTGAATACAAATGCACAGGTTACATGGCTGTTCCCGACAACTCCGCTAATGAAACAGACTAGCATGAAGTTTCTTCACAAACCATCTTGAGTGAAGAGAAACCCTAGAGAGTCCAAGTGAGTCTAGTCGACGTCCGCTCTGTGACAAAGTGAGATCTTTTCCTTCACCATCACCTTAGGAAATAATCTTAAGTTTATGGACACCAAGGTTACCAACAAGAACAAATACAAAATCGGGGAATAAGATATGATCTAATTCTACACGCATGGGTAGAGTAACAAAGCTCAATCCTTTGAAGGCTCCTCAACAATGGTTAATCCAAGGTTACCGTTTGTACTCCGTCGCATCTTCTATCTTTCCCAATGAAACATAATTGATTGTCTCAAAGGTTCGGTATATGATCTCGTGTGATTAACTTTAAGAGAAGCTTCCCGTAATGCACCAACTACAATTGGATTTATTTCCTACCACAAGATTTATCTTCTTGTTTGTTTTGTATCTTGGAGAGTTAATTACCCTAATCCAAGATACTAGCCCAAGCTATGTATTGGTGATAAAAAAGAGCCCCAGAAATAGAAAAAGTTACTAGATCAATTTTAATTAAGCGTTGTTTTTATGGGTTGTTCTTTAATTCAATAGGTATGGAAATGAAACTTTGATGGTGTAAAGACCTCGACTCCAAACACGCTAAAAAATGCACCTAAAATGATAAGAAAGTTGTTTGTCTTTTTAATGAAGTCTAGCTAAAGAAAGAGTTCTAGAAATGCAATTTTCATAAGAGACAATTTTTTCTTTCCGTTGGTGTCCCGTGTTTTGACAAGCCAATAATCAAAAGACAACGCAACATCAGAACCAATCTTTAGAGTTCCAGGATCTGTCCTCCTGCTTCGGTAGAGGGATCTCTCAAATATTTGTTTGCAAAGGTTTATCTTGTTTGCTTTGATTATGGATTTTAGACTAGTTATTAAGTGCGTATGTTTGTTTGGTTGGGTTGAGTTGACACAACAGAATATGAAAGGTCTAGGAAAGATAGACAAAAAGAGGAACATTCAAGTTCATTGGGCAATGGAGTCAAAAATAAGGTCATGACAAACTCTTCAAGAGAGTGGGATATCAAAGGAAAATCTAACTTGGCCACAGCAGATCCTTTGTTTTGGAAATGAGATGGACATTAATGCTTTGGAAAGAGAAGCTTAATTTCTCAACAAAGTGAACTTGAAAACATAACTTAACAATAAAGAGATATTTGATAGATGGTATGTTCATAAATTCTACAAACATTCTTTAAGCAAATAATGACTTTCAAGACAACTTTTAAAATGAAATCTAAGATTCGTAACTCCCTATTTCCTCAAATATTTTATTTTAAAGGACATAGAAAACATAAAAAGATCGATAGCCGTATCTTACAGAAGAGGGAACACCTAAATAACATCTATGCTTGCAACTATAAAGACCTCCAAAACAACCTGCTCTGCCAGGGCAAAGGGTAAACACTCAAAACCGACCTCTTTGATTAACTTAAGACAATGGTACTTCAAAGGAGACTTCAATGGGTCACTTTCAAGTGATGCATATGTTGTGAGAACTAAATCATGCCGAAACCAAATTATTTGAGCTAACAAGGAAATAAACAAGCATGAAGACTAAAGAGAAGGTTTAAAGCTCTAAAATACTTCAAATAGTAAGAAAACATAAAACAAAGCAAGGTGAACAGTGTTCAAGGTGCTTCCTGTGGAGTCATTTCTAGCCTAAAACTTTCAACTCATCGTAGTAAGAGATTATGAAACATAATGAAAAAACAGGAGAAAAACATTAAATGCTTAGAATACTTTACCAACAACCAAGCTTCATGAATCCAAAGGATAGAGCCTTTTCAGGAACAGATGCAACAAAGATCATCAAGACATCCAAGACTTCAATTTGTTTTTCAACCTCAAATGCATTTTGCTATTTATTTCCTAGAGTTTCATCATGCCAAACTTAGACGAACAGCAAACTAAAAACTAACCACAACACTTCACTCATCTCCGTGTATAAATAGAAAGTATTATGAGGAATTGAAAAATATCTCCAATTACAATTAATACAGATTTAAAATGGCCCATTGGCCCTGGGATGTTCAACAACAGTGCCAGAAGAGGTGTTCACCGTATTAATTTATTTTCACTCATGATTTTAAGCTGGGTAGGGAGTATTTTTTTTGACCTTTTGAGGCGCGTAGTCCGGGCAATCATGGTATACGCCTGGCATTGAAGCGTCTCCAGCGGAAGTGACTTCTTTTACCGGTGGTCGAGGACAAAATCTGATCCGATCAATAAATCCACCGATTGGAATCCTTTGAGGCGTGGCACCGTGGTGGTTGAGGAATCAATTTGCCCCCGTATATGGCGGAGGCATTATGTCCGACAAACACTTTCTAGGTTTTCCTTTTAAGCCATGTTTAGTCGAGACGCTCCCGATGGCCGCTTCAGCCGTAATCCCTTCCAACCGTCCATTAAACTCGTCGCTTCCGATCCATTTCCTCGCTCTCGATACTCTTTTTCCGGGTTTCTTCGATGCTTTCCGTGTTCAATAGGGGAATTTCGCAGATTACCTGCTCATGAAACCTTAATGGACACGCGTGATTTAACATCTTGTGGTTGATTTCCTTTGACAAATCGAAGAACGAAAGCCACACCGCCTTTCTAATCTTCTTCTTATTACGGCGAAGAACCTTAAACTTGCAAAATACAAACAAAATTATGAAATCGCTGCTTATATGGGAAAATCTGCATTGGAGGTGTGGAGGAAAGTGTTTATCGGGATGAACAACGACTGCGATCGGCGGTCGTGAGTGATTGAGAATCAGCCGGCGAATAGTTTGATCCGGCAACGGTAATCAAGGGGATCGAACATGGGCCGCCTGATCACAAGAGACTCCATTTGCTGGAGATTAATTTTCTCGCAGTCACGGGCCTGGCTAAACCATATGCAACTTGGTTAAAAATCGGGCGTACCTTTGGATAGGTGATCATCGCTATATGTATGGCCTGATCGGACGGGTTATCGCGATTCAATAAAGTGTCATGGCCTGACGAGCACGCACGGGGGATTAACTTTATGCGGCGGTTTTGAAATAGTGTTGTGAGGACGCCGTGTCAAAGAGGTGTGTGGAATCGCCAGGCCCTCGTGCCGCCAGCCCTTGCTCGAAGAGTGGTGTGAACAAACCGTGGTTTTGGAAAATAGCGCGGGGAAAAGAAGGGTCCGTCGTGCGTTAGCGCTCGACACCGTCCGGGACCGTGGGAGCAACATCGATGGCCTAGACAACTTCACAAATTATTTGAAGTGAAACCTTAGGAAACCAATAAAAACCCGATTTTCATAGTTTACCAAGGTTTTTTAAAGCTTTGCCAGAGGAATTTTTGGGAAAGATAAGTCGACGTTTTCAAAGTAGTTGGTTCGGTGCCCGGCCAGGACTCGTAGGATGCCAGAACCTGACCGCGGGGGCTCGTTGTAATGTATAGAAACACATTTCCTATGGTTTTTTAAACGTGTTTTTCTGGTGAAAATGAAGGTTCGATAAGGCTAAGAAGGGGTCTTAGACCTTATGGAATGGATTCTAAGGAGAGGAACAGAGAAATATGAAATTGTGGGGTTTTTCATGGGAAATGGAGAAAGAAGAGGAGGTTAGCTTTGAGGGGAAGGAAAGAAAAAAGGCGCAGTGAAATAGCACTTTGCTTTTAGAAATCAATAGGATTTCGAGTTCGAAGGAAACAATAGTGAATATTAACCAAGGATAGGACATTATCAAAAAGTCTTCAAGTATCAAGAATTTTAATCATGAAATTGTTTTCTTGGCTATTCAATATTTAGCCACCATCCGATATGAAAAATTTTTTATGGCATAACCACAAATACCCGCTGGGGATGGAGTCCTTTTGAAGGCATCAAGAACTCAGCAGACTTGTATTCTTCCGGGAGGTCGATCAGCTTGCCTCATCCATTGGGTCATGTTTTCTTCGCTTTGAAAGATCTTTTCCTTTCTCTCGGGAAACCAATTGTTAATCTGAAAACAATGGAACTCTTATCAACAAAGTTTCTACTCACTCAATCCCATCGATCTAACATTTTCTCTTCATCGTAGTGCACTTGGATTTTCATAAACTCTTCACAAAATTTTATTCTTTTGAAAGCATAAAAACTAACGAACTCTACTCCTTATTTCTTCATGGATCCGTATTGTACCAATTGGATCCATATGATTCTCTACCTAATTCACTGTCTGTTGGGATTAAGTTGTCCAATGTACTCATTCTCTAAATTCTATAACATAAATTCAAAAACAACAAGTCAAGATTAAGCTTTTTAACTTGGCAAGTGATCTATGGCATAAAAACAAGCCTAATACAGATTATTATTTGCAGAAAAATTAAAAATAAAAAATGAAGGTTTAAGATCCGAAAGTTTCTCATCATGGCTCTCTCTTTTCTTTTCTTGCCACCGTTTTTCTTTTGTTTGAGCTGCCTCTTCTTTGATAACCTACCCGCATTTTGGGCAAATTAGAACCGCTTTTTTCTTTCATGACTCGGTGTAAAAATGAAACAGCTTTGAGTCATCTCTTCTTTGGATACTTTGGTTCGTATTTTGAATTTGTTTGAACCTTTAATTTCTATCCTAATCTATCTACCGATAAGCCAATATTAAACAATGGCAAACCAAATTCACTACCCTATCGCAGAAAATTTAAAACTAACTAGTCAAGATTAGGTCACGTGACCAATCTGTGGAAGTGTGGTTATCGTGGAGTGCATTTAAGCTTGCACACTTTCAGATTTGTTTTCTTGGGCATGGGCTTTGGCTTTCTTGTTTTTAACAAACTGCCTCTTTTTCTTTTCTAATGTTTTATTGATTTTTCAAACTTTTGAAATGCAATGGTTGGGCCACAGATATCTACATGAAATGGCAAAATGATTTGAAAACTTAAGATTCAAGGCATGTTTGAAAATCCTTCATTGACAGACCCTACATAGAGTCCTTTCTGCTCATTTCTTCCAGAAAGGTATTAAGGACTCTGCAATATGAATAACATATGGTACTTTTCTCACAGTTTCTCAAACTGACAGCTCTTTTTTCCCCCTGATCTCAGATGGTAAAGAAACAACACTTCGATTCTGGACGTTGTTTACCTATCCTTTATTGGGTTTGTTTTCATATTTTCTTGACTAACTGCTCCTTTTACAAACCTCTTCTCTGTCCGTTTCAAATGGATTGTTTGGTTGATCCTCCTTTTCATCATTTTCTTCAACCACTTTCTGAAGGAGCTTCATGACCGGAACTCCTAACGAGGTAGGGTATTGCATCCATGCCATAAAATAACCGGGAGTAGGGGGACACATTTATTGATTTCTTTGTGGTTAGTCTATCAACCCATAAGGCAAGGAACCAGCGACCGTGCCATGATTTTCTATTTTCTTCCAACAACTTTTTAATGATATTAATGAGACTCTTTGTTGAGATCTGTACGAATCCATTCCCTTGGGGATATATGGCAGAATGGCCCAAGGTTATATGGCATTTGTGACAAATAAATCAACCATCTTTTTGGATTTGGTGCGTAGCACGTTATGATTTTTCCGGGACAACCAACCAGATAGATGGGTTTCTGAAGAAACTTCTGATAATGACAAGAGCTGGCGAGCATTCCCTGCAGGTATATTTCTATCCATTTGGTGAAGAAGCCGGGCATCGTGAGGATCCACTTATGTTGAGCCGAGGAATATGGATGAATTTCTCCAATGAAGTCCAGCCCATTATTGAAAAGGTGCCTCAATTCCGATAGGATGAAGGCAGGAAGGAGCTTTCTGCCATCAAATATTTGACACTTATGGCAAGACATGATCACTTTCCGAGTGTCCTGGGAAAAGGGTAGGCCAATAGTAACCTGATCCGAGAATTTTGTTTGCCGGGGGCTTCCGTAGAGGTGTTCCACATTCAATTATCGTGCAATTCATGCATGATTTTTTCCCCGAGATCATCTTCAAGTAAACATTTGAGCAAAATTCTGGGCCGCATTTTTCCAATATAATACCTTATTTAATAAGCAAAAAACTCAAAGCCTTTTGTTTCAAGAATCTAGCCTTAGTTTCAGATAAAGCAGAGGGGGTATTTAAATATAAAAGCATATAAACAATGTCGCATACCAAGGAGAATTTAGAAAGGTTTCTCTGTCAAAGGAGCATCGTCGATTTCCTTCTATTTCTTCCAACACATCTACTATATTCATGTCTAATGCTTGGAAGTTAGACTCAGCCATGAGTTTTGCTAATCCTTTCCTTTTACGTCCGTGGGCCTAATTTCTCCAAGTCATATTCAAGAATATTTGCAATCCATTTTCCCCTTTTTACCATCGTGGTCTTGACTCCAAATGTACTTGACACGTATGTGGGACAAAAGAAATTATGTGAGAGTGTAAAATATAGATCTTGAAGTCCTTTAATGCTTTCACTAATGCTAAGGCTTGTTTCTCCATGATATTATAATTGAGAGGAGCATCTCTTAAGGCCCTACTAGAAAAGGATATTATTGTTCCCCGCCCAAATCATTCTTTGAAGTATAACCGCAGCTATTGTGATGCTCAGATGCAAAAGAAAAGATAAAAATCTTTGGTAAAATCTGGACTAATCAGGATCTGGTGTTTGAGTAAAGAGCTTGTTTGACCGCCTCAATGATTGTTTAGCTGGTAAATTCCATTTTACACCCACGTTTTTCTTTAAGCATGTTTGTAATGTTTTAACAGTTCATCAAGGTTGGGAATAAACCTTCTCAAAAAATTTATCTTTCCAATGAAGGATTGCAATTCTTTGAGGCTTCTAGGATGGCTAATTTGCAATATGCCATCTATCCTCGTAGGGTCTATTTTGATTCCTTCTTCTGAAATTATATGACCAAGAAGTTTCCCTTCTTGGAGACCAAAGAGGGTCTTCTTGGGATCTGTGTTGATAAGCCAAATTTCCTACACTTCTCAAAAACCTTCCTTAGGTGAATCAATGGTCTTCACTGCTTTTTGAGAAAAACAAGCGAGTGTCATCAAGGTAAATAATTATAAAACAGTCACTATCTTTAGAGAAGGCTATGTCCATGGCCCTTGGAAGTTGGCACAGCTCATTAATCCGAAAGGCATTTTGACATACATGAAGGTGCCCAAGGTGTGGTAAGAGCGCTTTTGATTTGGATCACTTGGGAACACTAACACTCGATTGTAAATCTTAGAAACCATCTAAAAGGATATTCTTCTTGACCCAAATACTCTTTGAAGTATATGGTCCATCTTCGGGTAATGGGTGGTAGTTGTCTTTTGAGAGGTTTCGTTGAAATTTCAAGTCAATACAAAGCCTCGATTTCCCTATTTTTCTTTCTACTGTAACCAAGTTTGATACCCATTCTCGAAATTCAATGGGTACTATGATCCCAAAAGATTGGTACATTTTCTTCACCGCCTTAACCAAAGGTAATAAAAGGGGATTTATTCTCCTTTATTTTTTGCTTGAAAGGCCTTTGATTTTCCTTCATGGAATTTTTATGCCGGATGATGTCGTACTTACAGATTTTTAAGTCTTTGGTATTCCCAAGAAAACACATCTTTAAATTCTTTTGGAAAAAGCCCTCTATGTATTTCCAATTATGTGAGCTCGGGAGGGTGCTAGATAGCTTGATCGTCTTAGGTTTCGCTAGACCGCCTATGTTATGCTCTTCTATCAATGCTCCATTCTTGGTTCTTTAGCCACATCGTTGAGATCAAACAGTGTATTCTAATGGTGTGAGACCTCTTGGGATCTTATCATTTTTGCATTGTAAGACTTCCAAGTCTTCTTGGTCTTCATTGTTCACTACCTCTCGCTTCAAATGGATTTTTGAAATGATTTATATTAGCAGATACTACGTTATTTCAACCTCCGGGATTTGTTCAATATACAAATAGCTTCTTCATGGCTAGTTTCTGTGTTATGGCGTTGAAATCATTTTCTAATTCTCTTCAAGAAATCATCTACGTAAGTTTGTCGTATTCAAACACCGCCGTTGATCTTCGTTACTGTGCATGTTATGTCTTTGTTTAATTTTATACCGAGTTGTTGATTATTTCTATGGATTACAATTGTTGCCATGAAGGCAAGTCTATCGGCTAGATGATTTTGTGTTTGCTCTAGGAATGAAATGAGTTTATATTTTTTCAAAGTTTCTTTAGTAGGTCTAGGTACATTCTCCAATATTCCTGTTTTGGGATTTCAATGGTATTCTCCTTGATTTGTTTGATGAGGCTCAAAATTCCTGAAGATAGATATCCTTTGGGCTTTTAAAACGTTGACAATTGTAAACTCAGGGAGGAGTGGTTTGTGACTGCCGATGTTGTTAGTGCATGAACGAATTGTATGAAAATTTATGATTTGTGTTCGAATTCAGACACCGCCCTCGCACTAGTTTTATTGCAGATCCACTTAAATTCATCGTCTGCAGTATGTTCATCTATATTTTCACTTTTGTTGGTCATGGATTTTCAACATTTTTGGGTTGATTCGAGGTAGCATTGGATTGTTTCGTAACCATGATTGGGTCCATGTTTTACCTTGTTGGGTAATTTCCATCTCGTTATACAAGATAATGTGGGAGTCTAAACTTTGATCAATAGAATATTTGGAGTGTTGTTTGGTTTTTTCCATGTTACTCACCATGTACTTCATGGATTCTCTATATAGTCTTCTGCTTTTGGTTAAAAATAGATGAGGGTACAAGACATATCCATTTAAAGGCTTCCTAATTTTGCCCCAAGATCTTGATATACGACATGCCTTAGGGGGAGAATGTCACTACAACTACATCCATTACTAGATTCTATGATCCGGTTGTTAAGTTAACACACAAATATTTGATTTAACCCAAAATTTGACTCTATTGAGTCAAAAGAATACAAATATTTGTATGGTTTAGTAATCTCTAAGCCTAGACTTTCCATTACTACTTTGGGCATTGGATTGTGTGAAGCTCCGTGAATTCAACATGGTGTTGTGTAGAATTTTTATCGTAAACTAAACCAATATAGAAGGGAGGGATCGGTCCTTTCTGATATTTTCCTTCAACCTTCCGGTCAAACAATGTTCCAGCTTGTCATCCGTCAAGTTTAAGGTATCAAAGATTACCCTTGGTTAAAAGCTTTCAAACTTGGTTTTTGGTATTAATTTTTGGGTTACTAGTTCAAATGAAAGAGATGGTAATTTTTTATCTTACAACTTCTCCTCAAGGTTGAAAGGAATAATTGACTTGTTAATATTTATATCTACTTTTTCAATTGAATCTTTTCACAGCCTTGATTTGCTGAACCTTGCTTGAACTAGTGATAGAAATAGTCCCAGACCACTAGATGAAGTACAAAGGTTGCTCATTTGGCCGGATTCCTTTGTCTTTATTTAAATGTTGTTTTTTGGCCAAAATTTTGGTTTTTTCCGATTGCCTTCTTGGGCTGGTGTTCTACGTTTTTCTTTGATGTTAATATTGTTATTAGCATTATTATCTTTTGGATTTCTACACTTCCCTTGGGTTTCAAGATTATAACGTTTGTGTACTCATGATTGCATTTTCAAAACCCAACTCCATAGTCAATGTATCTTCATAGGTGTTTGTATTCTTTACTATTAGAGAAGAAACCTTTTTTCTTCTCGTTGAGGAAAACATCATCGCCAATCGTCTGATCCGAACCGAAGTTTTGATATGTGATTCTTCCAACCTTTTCCAAACTCTCGGTCTTCCTCATATTGATCTACATAGTCTTCGTTGAAAGGGAGGTCTAATTTGTTGGTCACTTTATTTTTTCTTTCATCTTCATTGTTATCTCTTCTATAATTTTGATTTCTATTTCTGTTTTGATTGTTTTGGAGCAAATTTGTTTCGATTTGCTTTCCAGTTTTCTTAATTATGTTCATCTCTTTCATCATTTCTTCAAACATTCTCTCCATTTTTGAGCTTGAAGTAGAGGGAGGGGATTCCTCTCTAAAGACACTTTCTTTTCTGGGCCATTTGTTTCTTTTTCTATTAAGTTGACTTCCATGGGTAGCAGGTCCCCTTTGGCATATCTTCGAAGAGTTGGCAAAAATCTCTTTCTTCTGAACAAGTCATGTCAGTAGCCAAATCCTTTCAGAAAACTTGTTTAAGGTCGAGCCTTGTGAGGTTTTAGTTCGGGGGAAAGTGCATTATATACATCGTTAAATCTAGTACAATATGCTTGGGTACACTTTCCCGTGATTCCCACGAAGATTGTTGTAACTGCATGACTTGGAGAGGGATTCTTCTTTACTCTCCCCATTTGTTTAGAAACAAGCTTGATGGAAAGCTTGAGATCATGAATAATGCTAAAACTTTAAACCATTTTCTTATCTTAATCTCTCGAGAAAATAATCTAAGTTTGACAGAATCATCATCAATTATTTCTTTAAAAATAGTCATTCATCTTATCCACATGTTTCTGATGCGCTCATATTATTAGCATCATAATGGAATTTAGACCCATAGTCCCGTGGAAGATTGACTAGTGGCACAGTATACAGTGACATACCATGCTGTCATGATATGTGGTGGGGAAGATTGGGCATGGTGATTGGACAAGAGGGAAAGTGGTCGAGGTGTGGTGGTTTACCATGATGTAGGATGAGTAGAAGTGGATGGACCAAAGAGTAGACTCAATGAATGATCTTGGATGAGAGACACCTAGGATGGAAGAAAATGTAAATCAGAGTGTGTGTTGTTTCTTCCGTTGCCAAGACGTTCACTTGTTTCCGTGAGATGACAGTGAAGACTCTGCATCTAGTTGTTCTAACTCACTAAATTACCTAGTCCTAAATGGATTAACCAAGTCAGTCATGAGTACAGAGTTGAAAGTTTTCTAAAGAAATGTCCCGATTTATCTCTAGGGGTGATCTCGAAACAACAGATAATTAATCTGTAGATACTTCCAGAGGATACTTTATGGGTCATCAAATCGTTTTAGGTGGGTTACCAAGATGTTCATGTAGATATTTCTAGAATACCATATGTTTTTAGACCCCAAAATAACAAGAAAAGTTCAACCAAGTATGAAAATATTTGAGAGGTTAAATCGATTCACATACACAAATTTTTGATCCCACACTTCCCTCTAAATGATTTGGAAAATGTTATAATGGTAAGGGTTCTTTCAAACGTAGTCTTAAGGTCTCCATTTCGTATCAGAGTCGCTGTGGAAATTTTAGAGTGTTTTCAAAGAGGTACACCGTCCACCACAAGAAGCTAGAAACATCCTTAAGGATATCCCGAAACACAACAAACTCTAACCGCAGATTGAATGGGAGGGAATTCACTAAACATATCACCTCTAAAAGAGGATGAGATCCGCAGGCTATCTGCCCTTTTCCCGCACTGCTTCAAGAGTACAAGGTAAAAACAATATCAAAGGGTAAGTGATATGTGTGAATGAGTGTTTCACTTTACAAAGTGGAAGTTTTTAGCTCGTGAGGAGGTAAAAGGTTCTATGGTCTGACTACCAATTTTATTATGAAGCCAAACTTCAATATTTTTGGTTTTTTCGAGTTTATTTATTTTATAGGTTAATAAAGTGTCGGGTCTGATTTTTGCACTTAGTTAAGGTGTGTTGAAACAAACAAAGCTTATCTTATGGCCCTGCAATCGGTTCCTTCAAGGTTTGATACACTAAAAGGAATCCTAAGGGTTACTTAGTTTGTCACCCATTCAATCAAGTCCTATCATGATTGCCATTATGTTAGGAAGTGCTTTTGAAGAAAGTTACTTATGTTACATCGACCTAAAGGTTTTAAGAAAGATTTTTGAAACCTCTAATTCTCGCAGGGTCTCACCGTGATCGCCATTATGTTGGTGGCGAAGAGGGCTGGTCAATCACCGGATATTCTTGGAAAATAAAAGGATTTTGTGAGTCTTAAGGGGTATTTAGATTTCATCGACCTTAAGTCCACCGTGATCGCCATTATGTTATGTCCTTGTTTTGATGAGCTTGGCCAATCAAGACAAGGCGCATCAAACCAATATTTATAGTTCCAGATCTAGTCCTCTCTGCTTTTGCAGAGGGATCCTCAAATATTTGTTTGCAAAGGTTTATCTTGTTTGCTTTGATTATGTGATTTTGTAATTAGTTATTAAGTGTAGATGTTTGTTTGTTGAAGTTGAGTTGACAACAGAATATGAAAGGTCTAGAAAGATAGACAAAAAAGAGAAATATCTCGTTCATTGGGCAATGGAGTCAAAAATAAGGTCATGAAAAACTCTTCAAGAGATATGTGATATCAAAGGCCAAATCTAACTTGGCCACATGATCCTTGTTTTGGAATGAGATGGACATTAATGTTTTGGAAAGAGGTTTAATTTTCAACAAAGTGAAACTTGGAAAACACAATTTAACAATAAAGAGATATTTGATAGACAAAATAACCATAAAATTCCACAAACATTATTTAAGCAAATAATGACTTTAAGACAACTTTTTTAAAATAAGATCTAAGATTCGGGGAACCTCCTTTTATTTCCTCAAAGATTTTATTTCAAAGGACTTAGAAAACATAAAAAAGATTCACCGATACCGCATTCATAGAAGAGGGAACACCTAAATAACATCTATGCTTGCAACTATAAAGACCTTCAAAACAACCTGCTCAAGCAAAGCAAAGTGGGCAAGATCAAACCGACCTCTTGATTAACTTAAGACAATGGTATTTCAAGGAGACTAATAATGTTCTTCAAGTGATGAAGACAAGCAGGGAGAACTACAAATCATGTCGAAACCAACTATTTGAGATATCAAGAAATAAACAAGCATGAAGACTAAAGAGAAGGTTTTCTCTAGCTCTAAAAATACTTTAAACAGAAGAAACATAAAATGTTGAAGGTGAACAGTTCAAGGTGCTTCCTGGTGTGAGCTGGCTTTCAGCTCTAAAACTTTCAAAATTTTACCGTAGTAAGATTATGAAACATAACAAAATGAGAAAACATTAATGCTTAGAATACTTCACCAACAAACAAGCTCATGAACTCAAAGGATAGAGCTCTTCTCAGAACAGATGCAACAACATCAACAAGACATCCAAGACTTCAATTTGTTTTTCAACTCAACAGACTTGTATATTTATTTCTCGAGAGTTTCAATGTTACAACTTGTGATCAAACAACAAACAACACTTCACTCATATCTCTCCGTGGTATATATAGAAAGATGAGGAGGTGAGATCCGAAAAAGATCTTCAATTATACCAATACGTGATTTAAATGGCACATTGGCCCTTGGGATGCTCAATGAAGAAACAAGAGGCCCACCGTATTAATTGATTTGTACTCATGATTTTAAGTCATAGGAGTATTTTTTGACCTTTGAGGCACAGTAGTCCTAAGTAACCCCACAAGATATTCTTTGCATTGAAGGCCCGTGATGACTCTTTTGGTCGTGTTTAGGCAAAAATCTGATCCCGATCAATAAATCCAGCGATTGAATTCTTTGAGGTGGCCGTGCGCTCGTGGTGTTGAGGAATCAATTTTGGCTCGTATATGGTGTGGTGTGCTTACTATGTCTGACAAACACTTAGGTTTTCCTTTTAAGTCGTGTTTTAGGTCAGAGATTAGGCTTCCGATGGTCTTAGCCGTAATCCCTTCCAACTGTTCAATAAACCGTCGTCCGATCCATTTCTCGCTTTCTCGATACTCTTTTTGCGGGGTTTTTTCGATGCTTTTCGGTTCAACAGGCATGCCGCATCATCGGCTCATGAACCTTAATGGACACATGATTTAACATCCGTGTTGATTTCTCGAACAAATCGAAAGAACGAGTCGTCACTCCTCGTCCTTCGAATCTTCGTACACAGGGCAAGAACCTTAAACTCGCAAATACAAACAAAATTATGAAATCCGGCGCATAAGTGACAACCGTACCCAGGGTGTGGCGGAGGAAAGTGGTGATCGGAGCCGTCGATCGCACCGGTGATCGATTGGGCTTCGGGAGTGATTGAGAGAAGTCATGCTAGTCAGTTTGACCGGCAATGTAATCATGACCTATTCGTACGTCGTATCCGCGGTGAGATCGTACCAAGGAGATTAATTTTTCCACAAAGACTGGCCTGCTAAACTATACAACCTCGTTAAAAATCGCGCTTGACAGGCGATCATCGTTAGATGTTCGTGGCCTGGACGCACGGCCATCGCGGATTCTCGCTAGGCGGTCATGGCCCGACGGATAACGCGCAGGGGATTAAATTTATGCCACGGTTTTTGAAACAAGACAGGACGCGTGTCAAGAGGTGTGGAATCGCTATTTCTCGGCCAAAACAACCTCTCGCCCGAGAGTGGTGTTTAACAAACCGTGGTTTTGGAAAAACAAAGCAAGGAAAGGCGGGGTCCACAGGGAAAGTAGCGTCGCGCCATCCGATCTATGGAGCAGATCGATGGTCGACAATTTCACAAATTATTTGAAGTGAAAAACCTTAGAAATTAATAAAACCGATTTTCATAGTTTACCAAGGTTTTTGGTGTTTTCGGTGGAGGAATTTTTTGAAAAGATAAGCGCCCTCGATGCTTAAAGCAAATGTTCGGCGCTCATTATATGGACGGAGGGATGCTAGGAACTTAACCCGCGAGGGCTCAAGTCTAATGTATAGGAAATATGCATTTCCTATGGTTTTTTAATGGGTTTTTTCAAGGGAAATGAAGGTTCCGATAAGGCTAAGAAGGGGTCTTGGGACCTTATGGAATGGATTCTCGAAGGAGGGGGAACAGGGAGAAACATGAAATTGTGGGGTTTTCATGGGAAATGGAGGAAAAGAAGAGGAGGTTAGCTTTGAGGAAGGAAAGGAAAAAGGGGTTTAACAAGACTGCTTTTAGAAATCGTACAGGATTTTCCTAGTTCAATGGAAACAAGAGGAATATTAACCAAGGATAGGACATTATCAAAAAGTCTTCAAGTATCAGCAATTTTAATCATGAAATTGTTTCTTGAAGGCTATCCAACATTATTAAGCCACCATTAGATATGACAGCACTTTATGGGTGTAATAACACTTTCAACATGAAGAAATAAAATGAAAAGAAAATATTTTTGTTTTTCTAACAAGAACTCAAAATGAGATAAAAAATCAATGCTCACAATAAATCCTTTTCACTTTCAAAACTCGAAACTACAAAAAACAACTTTCAAAAATAGATCTACAAGTTCTAGAAAAGCATTCAAAAACTAAGTGAAAAACTAATTTTGAAATCTAAAAACTTCTAAAATCTAATTGAATAAAGTTTAATGAGAATGTTTTTTCTTAGTTGTTTAGTAAACTAAGGATTCATTTTCACGTAACAACAAAAACAAAAAAACATCCAGACATGTTTTCTTTCGTAAAAATGAAATTCCAAAACTTATAACAAAGTTTGTCAAAGATTTGCAAAGAGAAAACTAGATCTATTCTCAAAAATGACGTGATTTCTTGTATCCAAGTCGACTCATCAAGAAGACAAAAGACACCAAGCAGCAGTGATTCTGAAGGTATTTCAAGCTTTTAATATTTGAGTCACTACGTAGACAAAGGAAACCACTCCAAGTATGCAAAACTTCTAGAAAATCACTCAAAACAAAAAATACTATCGGAACTCACTCGACAAAAAGGTTTTGATAGAAAAATATAGATATGGGTAGACACTAAAAATCTTAAATAAAATATAAACTTAAATTTGAAGAAGAAGTCTTTGAGATTTCGTAATTTTAACAGTGGTCCGTAGGCTCCCCCGAGGCAACAAGTGTGGTCCCGCACTCACATTTAAGGAAAGTGGTGAAGATGCCCGCACCGTGTGTGAAGACAAAGTGTGTCCCTAAAAAAGTTCAAGAACAAAAACACAAAAAAATTCAAAATTTCAAAGCAAAGTAAACTCAAGCTACTCAAAGTAGTATACATCAATCAAAAACAAGAAAAAATCATTTTCAAGTCAAAACAAAGGAAAATCAAAAAATGAAAAATCATTCTCAGTTGAAGTCACCAATTTGTTGGTTTTAGATAAATCGATCTTATGCGTACAAGATCGATCTCCCAGTACTCTAATACAGTTCAGCAAAACAGACAATTAAATTTATCTTTCTCTAGATATATTACGATTTATAAGTAAATGCCACACAAAGGTGTTACGATCCTACCGATTCAACGCTGTTTGTAGTAGTCATCCTTCAACAATTCAAAGAGTTATTCGAAGATCTGCAATACAAACAAACAAACACCAAATATCACCTCCGTATAGCATATATATTCATAAATCATATCTATTATGGCGATCAAGGAATCCATAAAACAAACAATCAAATGATAGCTTATTGAGAAAACAAACTTATTTAGACATCCTTTGAAATAGTAGAAGAACCAGCAACCTTTCAGCCTCGATGTTGAATAGGTCCTTCCGGGCTGTGGGTCCCAAGGTGAATTTCTCTACTCGATAGGTCTTGCACTCTTCCAACCGAGATACACATGTATGTAATCTTTTCTCATAAATTCCAACTAAAGGAGTTCAAGTTCCAACAACACTTCACCTCAAAATAACACTAAAGCTTGAACCCTTTGAGGCTTCCAAATGCCTTCTTTTATAAAAAGAGGAGGTTACACCTTAATTATGGCGTATTTAGCCCTTCAAAGGGATAAGTTCTCACATCAAGGGGTTAGCTCTCAAGGCATGACACATGAACTCCGAAAAGAACGGATTTTCCCTCCGCAATATTCCTTCCAAAAAGCTTCTAGAAATGACCGAAAGTGAGCTTTTTGAGTTTACTTTGCACCCTTTTAATATTTTTATGTGGTTCTCACTCTTAACACAAGAGAAAGCGGCGTACTGTAGGTACGTAGGAGACATAACCATTAGAAAGGGATCACAACTAAGACAAAGAGAAAGCGTGGGATACCGCAGTTTTAGAGACTTTGAGACGCTATTTTTAAGGCTTGACATGAGGAACTCGATGTTTTAGACTTGCAAAGGAGGAAAGTATGAGTGACAATGAGCTCATACAAACAGCGTAATGTCAAGGTGAAAATTTTCGTGCAAAAAAACTAGGTATCTACAACTTGTTTATTACAACAACCAACTCTAAAAATATATATTTACACTGATGACAATCATGTGCTTGGGTGGCACTAATAATGACGGTAAAAACATAATTACCTCGACTGGCGTTAGGAGACTTGTCTTCTCCACTTTTAATGAGGTGGTGTCATGACAAATGATGAGTGTCTTCACAAGATGAGTCGTAAATAAAAAACCTTATTGAATACCATGTTCTTCACCAAAATATTCTCCGATGCTATTTAAGCTTTCCGAGTCATTGAAGCCACTTCAACAGACCATCAAAACTCAATGCGGCAAAAAAAATTTCTTAATGCAAATAGGGAGTTAAGGCAAGCTAGGCATAAAAGTCTCAGAGAAAATTTATTTCACCTATCTCTCGACACCTATTAACCTCTTTTTTCCTCACTTTTGCTTTAAGTCAAAAATCTAAATACAAATTTTTACCTCCACCTTCATTTTGACCATATCTCTGGTGATTTTAAACATAGTGGCACACCTACATCGAGTTCGTCAGAGCTAAATATGGGCTTCAAGCCCTGGATTCACTACAAACTTGCCTTATTGGTAGACTCAAAATGTCCTTTATTCTTAAAAAAATTTCCCATGGGTCTCCAAATGCTGATTCTTAAAGATGCAAAAATGTCAAAAAAGGTAGTTTGCTCACTCTTTAAGCTTTAGAAGCTTCACCTTTGGAAGTAGGAGATTGAATCTCTTTAGGTTCATTTATGACACCGATTTTAAGACCTTTTCTTTCTTTAATTCTGTTCCATCATTTCCATCCCGCTCTTCTAGTTATTTGACTTGGCTTTTGAGTATTTTAATGCTTTCAACCACATATTTCTTTCTTCTTGTGTGCTTTGTTACCCTTTGTAGAGGAAGTGTCCTTTTCTTGGGTCAGCTTTCTGGCATTGCTCAATGAAAAATCATATTGATTGATTTGCTCATTTACCTTCTCTTTGAATTATTCCTATCAATTTCCTATCTATCTTAGTCTTCCGCAATTCTAATTTGGTCTCAACAATATCCTCTCTAGCTTCTTCTAATTGTTCCCTTAACATTTGTATTTCAGTTTTCTCAACAATTTTTCTCTTTACCTTCCTTTGCACAATGATCTCCTCTTTTTTTGGAGACAAATAAATGATATCCTCTATCATAGGTTTCTTTCCCTTGCCAACAATCTCTCGTCCTTTTACCTTCCATGACACCCTTAGCAAGCTACAACTTGGTGAGTGGTTTTCTTGGTCGAAACATAAACCCCGCATCTTCCCCCGTTGGGTGTCAAGTTTTATACATTTTTCCTCACTTATCTTCCTTATTTTCTTTATAACTATAACCAATGGGAGCATCTTTTACCCCTTTTTCCCACTCTTTACCCAACTTGTGATGTTTCACCTTGTTTTCGTTAATTTTCCAATTCACTAATTATTATGATCTATTATACATTTTTATGAATAATTGATGGTGAATTTTTAGTGCGAAGCCATGGTTCTGTGTTGTCCATTCACATGTCATTTGTAGCACCAAAGATCTGCATACAGTTCACAAGATCATTTCTGGATAATGTTGTTACAGCAAATCGTTGTTACACCTTGTTATTACAAACCCGCCCGTAAACTCGTTTACACTCGTTGTTATAGACTCGTTGAAAATTTTTGATACTAGGCCCATTGACAACTCTTGTCTATATTGTTTCGACATGTCCTTTGGTGGTTGCATTATAGCCGTGTTTTTACAGATAGTTGTAGGAGTTGTTAACATTTTTTTATTTTTGGGATAAATAAGTACTTTTAAGGGTTCCATTGTAAACTTTTAATTCCTAATCATAAATTTATTAGGGAGTGGTTATAATTGTATGAGTTCTACTGATCATGATGAGAATCGGGGGAAGATTCTCATGACTGATCTATCCCCGATTTTCTGATGTAACCAATATATATCTTTCGGCCCTAGAGGTTTCAGAGGTTAGAGGAGAACACCGTTGTTTTGGCTCGTAATTGTGTTCATTAATACGCATCATCTTCTTATTATTATTATACGTGTGACTATATTTAGTTTTAGTTAAAAGTTCCTTCTCCACCTCGCGCTCTTCTAGGGAGGAAGGACCCTCCTCTTCTAGTAGGATTCCAAAGATTAAAGCATTGTGTGTATGTAATTGTATTTCAGTTTATGTATCTTCAAAGTGTTGTTGTCGTATACCACCGAGAACATATCTTATTTGATTTATATACTTTATATGTTGTTACACATGTGATAATAGAGACACCACTACGTACTTATTGTGTGGTGAGCAAGACAAACATCAATTGAAGTGTGATTTAATCTTGTTGATTCTTTTATTTTCACATGAGTGATTTATTTTCGCATTTTTACTTAGCAATGATTTCTTTTCTTCGAAATTACTTCGTTTGGTGTATCGACACAGATGTTAAAATCACACATTGAATAAATATACGTCCCCAGATTGATAGCTAAATGTGTGACGTTCGCAATTTAATAAGTATCATATAGTCCAACATTTTTGGCGTCAGTATCCGGATGGCAAAGGATTATCCAATCAATCATGTCGGTTTCTAAGAAGCAATTTAAGTGTGTTTCTTATAGAGTGTCTCCAACAACACAATTGTCAAAGCAAGAAGACGAGAGGAAAGAACCCCACATCGCTCTACTGTGCTTGAGTGAGCTCACCAATGTCTTGCTAGGACACTTAGGAATTGGAATTTCAAGTGTTTTTTTAGGGATGCTTTCTGAAATATGCTGGGGCCATAAGGGTAAGACAAGAGGTAAGAACTTGTCCATCGCTCTAACAAGCTTGAGCGGGCTCACCGTAGAAATCAAGCACTTATAGATGAATTGACACATAGGGCCCATGTGTCGGTAGGACAACATCCACATCTACAAACACACACTCTACTAACTATAGGAAATTTCCAGCTAGAAGGAAAATAAGAGTTTAGATTTGGGAAAGAAAAAATTCATTGGAGATCCGATTGCAAGGGAAGAGAAGGAACACCACGCTACACAAAGACAATAGAACATGGTGACCACATAAATCAGCTACCATATCAAGGGCAGGACCACGGTGTCTTCTAATGGCTAGACCTCATCATCCTTCAACAGAATATCCACTCTTGATATCAAAACTCCGTATTCAAAACAAGTCAAAGTGAGAATTATTGATCAAAGATTTGAGAATTGAAGGACACGAGAGACCAATGGGACCATCAAGAACCTAAGGAACAATAGTTAGGCTGATCATTAATTGACGCTAGTAGTGTTGTTAAAAAACAATTGATCTTGCATTAGCCTGATCCTTATATTTTTCAATCTCCAAGACACTCCAAGGCTAGTTCATCCCACCAGAAGAATCACAATGGGGGATGACAATGTTAAAGGGTATAGCTCATACCTTTGAATTCCCAATAGTAGTAACATGAGACGAGGCTCCTGGTGAAGAACATCCCTTATCATCCCCTACCATCCTTTCAAGGTGTTATCACCCAAAAATTCTCAAAAAAACATCATTATGTTATGTTTGTTTTTGGTCATGGTTCAAATTAGGTTGGTCAAGTCAATTTAGGGTTTGGTTAAGGGTAGGTTACATTTTTATACATCAAAAGTCATCTCTTTAGTTCAAACAAAGTCTTTTTAAGGTCCATTCATTGTCAAATATCCATAATTTCCATTTGTGAGCCATTTCCTAAAGTCTCAGTTTAACCTGTCAAATTAGCCAAGAAACCTTACTGAAAAGTCGCTAGTTCAAAAAAGTTGATTTGAGCTACGAAACTCAGTGATGAAACAAAAACTCGTTTTCTTCCGGTTTTATAGTAAATTTCCCAAGGAGGCTTCAGCAACCGAAACGAATTTAGGAAAACTAAAAGAGTTTTTTTCTTCCTAACCCAACTTAACTGAGCAACAAAATCTCCCCGTTTCCCGGTAACCATTAGGACATGGGGAGAAATTTATAAATTAAATGTGCTACGAACCGTTACAAAATGTCTCGCACATGATTATTTAGCAACAACTTCAAGTTCGCTTATAGCCAAATGAAAATTATTTGGAATTATGAAAGACATTTGTATTTATCATAGCCCCACCACAAAAATCTTCCACTTTTCTCATATGTGTTATCAGTTGGGGAGATACAAGGCTTTACTTGAAGCCCTATTTTCAGAAACATAGTTTTCCTATTTGCCACATTTTTTTCAAAGGAATTTTTATGATGCAGGGATATGATTTTAAAACACCAAGAGAGTGTTTTTATTAAAATAGTATTGGCCTAAAAAACCTCCTTCAATTTCTCAAAATAAATCATGGATTAAGAGATATAGGCTCTATCCCAAGACCTATTTTTCAGAAAAATAGGAAACCAATAGCCAACCTATTGCAAATGAAGAAGGGACCTCAAGAAGGCCGGGAATGACTCGTTTTTTCAAGTGATATGATGAAATCAGGTCTATTTTAAGTTTTTTTCACATTCACACTTTACATTTTAAAAATGCATGGCAAACTTCATTCACAGCTCAGATAAACAATGGCAAAAAGGGTGAAATACATCACAAAACTGGCCGTATACATTTTTTTCACCTTTTCTTATAAATTTTTGGAAGGAAAATGTATTATGACCTGAAATTGATAGGGAAGCGGTTTTAAGTGGAATACGAAGATAAATATGAAGAAAGAAGCAAAAGTTTTGAAGGTAAGAGGGTGTACAGTCACAGACAGTACACATCACGAAACTATGTTGTTTTCTGGGAAAGGTGTATACGTCTGGCGGCTTTGAATAGTTTGAGGGTGCTTTTTGGACAGCTGCTGGGAATTGCAGCTGCTGTGCAAGAATTTTAAAAACAACATCAAATAAGCTTTGAAATAATGGGTTCACGTATAGTCAAAGTGTCTCAAGAGAACAAAGAATCCTATTCCTTGGTAGCCAGTGAACAGCTTCCTAGTTTAATGGAGATAAGCACCGAGGGTCATAAAGTGTTGGAGCCATTCAGATTTTACCTCATGGAATACAGTTGCAAAATGATGTAATCTAGTTTATATAAGGTTGTTATGATTAGAGTTAACATTTTGAGTCCTATTTGTTATAGGACCGCTCATTAGGTTTGTAGTTGTCAATTTTTATTAAATACCATGTCATATATGGTTAGTCAACGTGTCAAAAAGTAGGAATTAGATGCATCTAGCTTAGGATAAGGTTATCCTATATTGTAAATGGTCTATAAATATGAAGAAGCGAAATGATATGTTGGGACATTTTTTAGCAAAGACTCTCGTTTATTGTAAGTGACTCTTTTCAAATTTAACACAGTTTTCTACTTCTGCCAACTCAAGATTCATGAAGAGTTCTAGTATGTTCTTGTTTTTATGGCATCTTTTAACATCTCATTGCAAGGGTGTTCGCTATGTTACCTTACAATCTATCATTGATGCTCTCGACTTCCTTCATAGACAAACCTATCATGTGTTTTACGCCTTCACATATGTATTCTTTGACTTGAACTCGATATTTTAACTTCCTATGCCAAGTAGATTGTTTGGTTTTTTTGAAGCTATTATGACTTCCATAAGCCCAATGTGCACTTGCTAATGTGATTTACAACCAATATTTACTTTTTATCTACTTTTTAACTCACAGAGTTAGCCATCTATACTTTAACAAAAATCATTGACCCTTGGGAGAGCCTCCCAAGTTGAGGAGGCCAAGACTTACTTATGAAGATATCTTATGGTTCACTATATTATCTTTCTAATTTCTGTTAATTTAAATGAGATGTATAAACATTTTCATCCCTAATTATTGCTAGTCAAAGACCGAAGTTGTGGCACTTGTGCTTTATTGAATATTTGGAGAATTGTTATGAAGATACAGTCAAGGATGAGGAAATTTTAGTTTCATGACAATCCTTTCATCACCAAAAGAAGGATAGCCTCTTTATTAGATGAAAATGAAACCCAGTAGGATTTTATTTATGAAAATTATGATACATCCCTCGATTTTTGATGAAAGGCTGTACACTTGCTGCCTTTTTTGATCATTAGGAGTATGAGAATCATTGTAAATAACAAGAGTAAATACCTGAAGATATTTTCATAACCAAAGTTAAGGAAAGTGTTGATTTTTTCATGTTCTTTTATATCATCTCATCAAATAATGACTACACTAAGAAAAGTGGTGAAAATTTTCTTTATCCTCGTCTTCTAATCAAATCATTCGAGTGTGCAAGTCAAGATAAGATTCAGCTTTGTTGATGAAGTTGCGCAGAACATTGAAAAGGGTATTCAAGTTTCAAAAAGATAAAAATTCAATCTCATAGTATTCATGATAAACATCATTCTTCTCAAAATGATTTTAATGCTACAACAAAGAGGTAAAAGCATACCTTTCTTCTTAGAGATTGAGGAAGAATACATTTTTTTTGTAACAAAGTTTGAAAACTGTTTTAGAAAGCACACAACCGAAGCCTTATGGTTGATCAAAGCATGGATGAGTTGTCCAAAGTCACAGAATTTTCATGAGAAGATCAAACATATCATGTATTCTTTGATCCTATACTTGAACAAGGGAGAGTTCACACCTAGACTTCAGACATATTTTCATTTTGAAGACCGCTTACATCTCATGTTGCCTTGGTCATTTCAAGATTGCTGTTTACTTTTGGCTCAAGTACGGTCAAGAAATTCAAGTGTCGATCATATCAATGATTGGCTTCATTGAAGTTTCATGTTCCTTGAGTTACAAATGGATATTACAATGATAAGGTAGGTAGGAGGTGTGTGAACAAGCTCGTTGACCGAGCATATTTTTAGTAGGCAAGGAAGATTTGGTTCTATGTTGATCATCAATCTTGAGCCCGAGGTGAAGGTTATAAGAGTTTGAATAAGAGCTGGAAATTTCAAATTCTTTTTCTATTTTGGTCAAGAAAAATGGATAACAACACCGGAACTACTAGTCTTTAGTGTACCACAGGGGAACACTATCCCAAGTGAGCCTTTGGTATCACCTGTAACTTCAAAAAACACTGTTGTGTTATGTTTTTTATTTTTGGTCATGGTTCAAATTAGGTTTATCAGTCAATTTAGGTTTTTAAGGGTAGGTTATGTTAATTGCCTAAATCTACCTCAGGCTAAAAAACGCAGAGTTCAGGGTAACATCAAACCACGCTCAGTCTGGTAGCTAGCCCTACCAGAACAGGAGAGGGCTCTCTTCGGGTCAATCTCAGCGAAAATTAGTCAATAGGGCTTCAGATGACTGAAATGAAAGCTAATTTTAGGCTAGGTATATAATTGAAGGAGTTTGGTTGTCTTTTTTGGGTTTTTTGTTGGATCAAGGGAAAGGCAGTTTTGGGTGTGGGGATTAGGCCTAGTTTTAGCAAAATTTTGATTGGGGCAAGGTAGGCAATAGTTTTGATGCTTTAACTTGAGTGGATGGATGGATCATACCAGTACAGAGCTGAAGAGGGCAAGAGGGTCTCAAGAGTCCTCCTCAAACAGATGAAAACATGAAAAACTAAACAAAAATGAAGGCAGAGCAATGCAAATGAATTCTACCTTTATAACTGGTTTGTTCAGTTTAAGAAGAAAGAAGAATGAAAATGGAACACATAAACATCAGTGAAATTACAGATATATAGAGGAAAACGCCATCAAAACACATAGCCACAAGGATCCCAAAGAGGGCTGCAAACCCTGGTGCTATTCCTTTGCCAAAATTGCAGAATGAAATGTACAATGAAGTGCTAGCAATCTCAAAATGTCCAACCCTGAAAATGACTGAGAAAATACATCATATAGACAAGCCTAACCCATTCCCATGCCTCTAGGGGTCAAGCTCATCATTCTAGGAGCTATTTCAACCATATCTAAACTAGGAACTAGAAAATAGGCCATGAAACAACTTGCCTCTATATGCTAGGACACTGATCCATTCACTCGCATTTCACCTTTTGTTGAATGAATCTTCTAGAAAAAGTAAAAATGTGCCAAAATTACATCATGGTTATGAAATTACATCAAGGTAGATCAAAATTTACATGAAAAAGTGAAACTAGCCAAAACTAGGTGAAATTCTGAGCTGTGGAGTGAAAAATAGGCCAAACTCCTCTATGCACCGCGCCCAAAATCTCTATGCGTAGCACAACTTTGGAGCTGATTGTGAGGCCCTTCCTGAAGTCCAAATTGAGTTCATGATAGCTTTTTGGAAATCCCTGCCTATCTACTTTCCAAACCAAATGGAATTTTTGGATTTGGTGCCCATTTTCCCCTCCAAAAGTTCAATCTCCCAACACTGCTTCCTGTGGGTGCAAAAAGTCGCAGAAAGGCCAATTTTAGGGTGTTTTTGACCCTTTAGGCAACCCAGAACTTGATGAAATTCTTAGGCCATTCCTGAGCATGCATAAATTTTCATAAAAAATCTATAAATACCAAGTTTTCTCTCTGAAGAGGTGCCAATCATACGTGCGCGCAAGGTGGTGCTACGCGTCGGGCAGAAAAACCTGTTTTGTGACCAAAAAATTCAAAAATGACAAAATTTTCTCCAAATTCCTTGAAATTTTGGCTGTAGGTCCCTGATCAAATGCTATGCTCAGCCAAAGAATCTTCGGCCAAGATTTGGAGCCTATCATGTCTTTTTCGACGCTTCAGTGCCCTCCTTAGCCTCGCTTTCAGGATCTTGATCCTCGCTTTGAAAACATGAGTGTGCACCCAATAGTGATTATTCATGTGCCTGAGCATGTTTTTCTCCTTATTCACCTTCTCCAATAGCTTCTCGAGATGGATGTTGACTCTCTCAAGCCAAGTCTCCCTATTGGCCTCAATCTCCCACTCAATAGGTGTCATCTCGGATGGGCTTCTTCGGGTAGCTTGTCGATTCTCACGGATTTTTTGAAACTCCATGATCGTCTGCTGATCCTCCAACTACTTTTTGTGCTTCTCCAAATATTTTATGATCCACTGAGCTCTCTGCAACTTGTCATTCAATGTGTCGATCTCAGTTTTCTGCTCCTGAATGATCTCCCTCAGTTTTGAGCTTGGAGAGCTCAAATCCTCATCAAGCAATATGAAATCAGTGTCATGGCCTCCTGAAGGGCCCTCCTCCTGCATAGGCCTCTTTCCTTTGTCCTGTACCTGTACCTGTGCTGATGACGACGGCAACGAGACCCCTTCCACCCTGGACAGAGATAGTACTCGTCGGGTTGCTACAAACAATACTCTCGTGCCTCTCTGATAAGTGACATATACTGGCACACCGATAGGATCTGTTTCGGGACCTTCAAACTGATGTGAAGGTTCACCTGCATTGTGAAAAATCTATGGAGGAGGCTGAGGGGATGTGAAGAAGTCACGGGAAATGAAATCTTCCCAAGCAATGCCCTGCAATCCAAGCTGATGTACCACAATGATCTTGATGAGCGCATAATGATAAATGTTATTGTACTGCTGCTCGGGAGTCTTCTTCTGCACAAGAGTAGTCATCCTCTCTATGTTTCGGCACATGAAATATGGTATGTTCATCATCCTCACTCTCGTGAAATGCATCAATAATATGATGTGGTATGCATAGAGACATGAGAAACGACCCTCACAACTGAGGTATTGGATAATGAGTCTCATCAATGATGCATAAGACTCTTTCAGAAACCGGAATGGGAATACCCTGCTGAGCTACCTCACATAACCAGGCCTGATATATGGCTCTTAATGTACTTTTTCCACCTCCTGTATCTTGTTCCACTCCTCACCTACATTTGGTATTCCTATTGCCTGAGAAATGGTTTCTCGTGTCAAGGTGAAATTTACACCAGCGAGAGTAACATGACCATCACGCAAATGTAAAACAAACAACCGGGCTAACTCCTGATGATGCTGAATCTGAGAAATCCTCTCACAATACTGATAGCATGACTGCTCTCGGAAGCATGCCATGGCAAGTGGGCATGCCTGCAACTGAGTCAAAGAGGTGGGTTCTTCTCTCACATGTTTACCTCCTTTACAAGGCCTTCTCGGTGCATGAAGCTCTGTGGTAGAATCACTGTCTTTAGCATAAGATGAATTTGTGTCCGTCTCCATGATGTTACAAGGTGTAAATCAAGTGTATGATGATCTGTATGAGGTGAAAACAAAAATTTTGTGTATTTGCCTCCAATTGCAAAAATATACCAAGTAGGAAGGGACTGTATAGGAAAGGACTGTGGTAAATAAGGACAATGGGTATAGTAGACTGTGGGAAAAATATGTCTCAATCAAGTGAAGCTTATACTATGAAAATAGTCACTTGACTGTGTTTTAGGAAGGTGGGGTTTGGGGATTTTTACAAATGATATGGAAGAGTGATGATGGTGGGGATTTGTAGGGTTTAGAGATATGAAAATAGGAATTTATAAATAAGTGATTTGGGATGTAGAGGAATAGGGGATTAATAGGGATGATAGGTTTAAAGTGAGGGAAGGAATCAGCAAGGTGGAGGGGAAAAGGAGTCTTTGGCACCAAACTGATTTTAAAACACCAAAACATAACCCTAAGAAGCAGTTTTTCACCAAATGATAGGGTTTATGTTTTCACCATTCAAATTCTTGTAACCAATCTTAAAACAACTCCAAACACTGACCAAAGGTAATAGCGAGATGATATACACTTACACGGAGCAACAGAGATTGAGCCATTTTGATTTTTTGGTAGCGGTGATGAAATTTCAGCTTGTTGGCCCTGTGCGCTGTGCACAAAACCCAGTGCACCGCACTCACTGTATGCGCCGCACTGGAGCAAATTAACACTGTGAAGAGTGGCTATGTGCATCGCGACATGCCAATGCGCCGCGACCTTTCTTCTGTGCGCCGCGACCCTGAACTCATAGACAATCCGCCTTCAAACTCATAGTTTCGCCCTCCAACATTTTGACTCGGCTTTGTTGATGTCTTTAGCATAACAATGGATTGTTCAAACAATGAAAATATCTTATATAGTGAAGAACTTGATTTTTGCTTCTTAAAAACCCACTTTTGTAATGTTTGGCTTTGGCACTTTTCACTTCTTAATGCAAACTCTGTTTTTGTTTCCATTTTGACCTTTTGATTTGAATGATGAAACTTTTGTCTCTTTTGCAGGGATGACTGGCACGGAATTTGGCAAAGGCGACCAGGGCTGCGCCTGAAGAATTTGACAACTGAAATTTTTTGAAAACATACATGGCATTTATTACAAAAGATGAAATGATGATTTTCTTCAAAACAGAGTTTTGAAGAAAAGTCATGATCAAGCAATATGATAATGAAATTTTGCGATGAAAACTTATTTTGAGCCTCCCTCAAGTGCCTGCTGGCATTATTAAACATTTTGAAGACTAAACCCTAGACCTAATGACTGAAAAACCCTAAAAAAACTCTTTGCTAACCAAGAGACCCAAAAGAGGACTGTAGATGACTTTAAAATTGATTTTGATAAATAGACACGGACCAGCAGGTACATGATATGAGGGGCATGAGTGACACAACCCTTCTGTCAGAGGATGGATGCTCCTAATGGAATGCAAATGACCAAACTGAATGAGACACCTAAAAATGAAATGCAACAAAAGAGATTTTGATCTCTGACGGAGGGATAAACAAACTGACTCTAACATTGGCTCCAATGGGGATGGTAGCTCCTTGGAGGTGCCAAGAACTACATATCTTTGGAAAGCAGACAGTGCCTTCATCCATTGGGCTATGGAGTCTACAATTTGACAAATCAACACAAAAACTGTTGACTGATTTATTGACTGAAAATTTAACTCAACTTGACTCAACTTTGAAACTGAAATGACTGAAAAAACCGACTCAAAAAACTCAAACCAAAACTGAAATCCTTCTACAGAATTATAGCCTTCACTTCGGGCCCCAAACTGAAGAAATATCACAGTGCACACTTGCGATGAAACTGAAATAAATGGTATGTACAATGACGATGTAATCAGCAGAAAACATCTTAGAAATGATATCGCCTGAGCAGCCGACCATTGACCGGCCCTCCTGGACAATCTTCCCCGTTCATCTCCTTCAGAAGAAAAGTGTTCTGACCTCGATATGCAGCAATTTTAAAGGGTCATTTCCAGATATTTTCGAACTTACCGTGCTTACCTTTGTCCTCATTTCTAGCATCCCATTTCAGCACCACTTCTTCCAGTTGAAATTTGTTCACCTTTGCTTTTCTGTCATAAATTTTCTTGATTTTCTCCTGCAGCTTGAATGTGTTTTGAAAAAATTCTTCCCTCATCTGCTGCAAATGGATCATTTGGTTTTTTATTCTTTGCATATGATCTTCTTCACTGCCAGCTTCCTGTAGAAGTTTGACCACTGAAACTGCGAGAGAGGTAGGGAACACTGTATCAACTCCGTAAACTAACTCAAAGGGGGACATACCAATGGATTTCTTCTGACTCACTCGATCAGCCCATAGTGCATTGACCAGCTTCTTATGCCAACTCTTCTTGTTTATTTCCAGCAACTTTTTAATGATGTTGACCAAAGATTTGTTGGAAGACTCCACCAATCCATTGCCTTGCGGATGATAAGCAGTTGAGTGTCCCAAAATGATTTTATACTTGTCACAAAACTCAATCATCTTTTTTGATTTGAAAGCTGCTGCGTTATCAGTGATCAACTTATTCGGGCAACCAAAATGAGACAAAATGTTATTCTCAAGAAAGGAAATTATTACCGAATCCGTAGCTTTCCTAGTGGGGATTGCTTCAATCCATTTCGTGAAATAATTTGTCGCTGTTAGGATCCATCTATGCTGACCTGAAGATGCGGGATGAATTTCGCCAATGAAATCCAAACCCCACTACTAAAACGGAGCACTCACCTCAATGGGCTTAAGCGGAAAAGGCTGTAATTTCTGTCTTCCTTCAAAAATTTGACACTCATGGCAGCTTTTGACAGTTTTATACACATCAGCAAACAATGTCGGCCAATAATATCCCGCTCTCAAAATCTTATTGGCTGTTGTTTTCCAAAACAGGTGACCGCCACAATCTCCCTTGTGAAAATCCTCCATAACCCGCTTTGCTTCTTCTTCCACCAAATAGTTCAACAAAACACCACTGGGATCTTTCCAATAAAGTGAATTATTCAAAACACAAAACTTAGCAGCCTTCAATTTCAGAGTTCTACTTTTGTTCCTAGCCATGCCGGGCGGTGGTGACAAATTTTGAAGCACATATACAATATCTGAATACCAAGGAGATGTCACAAAAATTTCTGATACCTGAACTGATGAAATTTCCTCATTTTCTTCAGACATAGCAGCGATAAGATTAATGTCCAAAGTGTGCAAATTTGATTCAGCCATTAAATTTTCTAGCCCTTGTCCTTTGATAAGATTTGTAGGCTTTATCTCCATATCATACTCCAACAAGGCTGTAATCCATCTACCCCGTCTCCCTTCCAGATCTGTTTGCACCAAAACATCCTTCACAGCAGCGTTAGGAACATAAGAAATAATATGAGAATGCAGAATATATACTCGAAAATATTTTAATGCCTTCACAAGATTAAGATCTTGCTTCTCAATTATGTTATATTTCAGGGCTGCATCTCTTATGGTACGGCTGAAAAAAGAAATTGGTTTTTCATGTCCATCTCTTTTCTGCATTAATACTGCTGCCATAGTATGCTCCGAAGCAAATGAAAACAAGATGAAATCCTGAGTGTAATCCAAGATGATCAAAACAAGGAGCTGAAGAAAGAACCAATTTCACTAGATTGAAATATTTTACTGCCTCTTTAGACCACTTTACTACACTATCCTTCTTAAGCATGTCTGTAATCTCTCTTAGATGTTCAGCAAGGTTAGGCACAAAGCGGCTTAAAAAGTTCATCTTACTATTGAAAGACTGAATCTCCTTCTTGTTCTGGGGAAGATCAATTTTATGAATAGCTTCAACTCGTGCTGGATCAATACGGATGCCATCTTTTGAGATAATATGACCAAGAAGTTTGCCCTCATCCATGGCAAACAAAATCTTCTTCGGATTGAGTGACACACTATAGTTTCTACATCGCTGAATTTTTTTTTTCAAATGGTAAAGGTGCTCTTCATCAGAATTGGAAAAGAATGTCAAATCATCAAGATACACAACTAGGAAAACATCTTTCTCATTCGCAAACACCATATCCATTGCACGCTGAAATGTCGCACCAGCATTCTTCAAACCGAAAGGAATTTTAGCGTAATGGAAAGTCCCCCACGGAGTGGTGAACGCAGTTTCGTCTCTATCATCCTCATGGACCAGAATTTGGTTATACCCGAAATAACCATTGAGTATTGACATACGAGATGCTCCAACTACTCGCTGCAATATGTGATCCATTTTGGGCAATGGATAATTGTCTTTAAAAGACACTTTGTTCAAATTCCTAAAATCAATGCACAAACGAATCTCACATGTCTTCTTGCGAACGTGCACCAAATTGGAAATCCAATCTGAAAATCTTATAGGAACAATGATACCAGCCTTGTATAATCGATTCACCTCTTTTTCAATCGAGGGCAGCAACTTCGGATTTATCCTTCTCAACTTTTTCCTGAAAGGCTTTTGATTTGGCTTAATAGGAATAATGTGCTGAATTATATTGGTATCATACGTCTTTAAATATGAATAGTCCCAAGAAAAAACATCAGCAAAAGAAGAAAACAAACTCACATATGTTGCTTTTACCTCCGGTGACAATGCTTTAGACAACTTCACCATCTTTGGATTCTCAGCAGATCCAATGTTCACGTCTTCAACTCCATTTTCCGTTGGCCGCAAGGTTGGTTTTCTAGCTACATCATCTTGATCAAAAAGTTCTTCTAAAGGTATCAAACCCTTAGGAATGACATTATCTTTCAGCTGCAATACTTCCATCTGATTTATTTGCACATCAGCCTCACCATCATCATATTCCATGTCAATTGAGGTGTCTTTGAATTTACCTTTGTTTTGCAGAAACTCATCAATCTCATCATCATCTTGGAATACTTGCCAATGCCTTTGGTTGTCCGGGACAGTTGGACAATGTTTCACATGGATTTCAAACTTGTTACTTGAGTTCATTGGAATCTTCAAATTACTAGCTGCCTTAGCAAGAGCATCCGCAATACCATCTTGAATGCGAGGGATACAAGTTAAAGTATAGTCTGAAAACAACTTCAAGATATCAAGGACAGCATTTCGATAAGCCCACATTCGAGGATGCTTAGTTTGATACTCACCTTTCACTTGCTTGATTACCAACTCGGAGTCACCATAGACTGCAATCCTCTTAGCATTCAACTTCCTAAGTATTTTCAGACTAGCAATCAAAGCTTCGTATTTTGCCTCATTATTCGAACAATCAAATGCTAATTTGTAAGAACAAACTCTCACATTACTAGGTACCTTGTTTCGGGCGGAAAAAAGGATTGCGTACCCAAATGCTGATTCCAGCACCATCACTCCCAACTGCACCATCGAAATCCATAGTCCATAAACCTTCCTCATCTTCTTCCAAGTGCTGAAATTTTGTTTGCTCTGTTATTTCTGTTTGCTGTCCTTCAACTTTCTGCTTCTTTTGGAAGGCTGATTGTTCAGCGGAATTCTCAGATTCTTGTCTCTCTTTCATCAAAACTTCTCTGAAATTTTCTGTGATCTCTGGAATGTCCTCTACTTCAACTAACTGACTATCTACATCATTGAAACTATCTGAATACAAAAAAAAAGACTCTAAATCTGTATGTACATAATTTACCGGATGATTTACCAGTTTCTCCTTGCTAGTGATCATATACTTCATCTTCTGTTCCTGATATAATCTTCTCATCTGACTAAACACAGGAATGGTAGCATAGGAGAAATCGAGCTGCAATGTTCCCTTCAACTTCGCTCCCCAAGATCTGGAAAGAAGCATGCCAAATCTTGGAGGTATGTTTGCCACAACCACGTCCATCAAAACATTCTTCGCCAGAATCTGATCTAAACTTACCACCAAATATTTAATAAGCCCAATGCATCTTACTCTACTGGAATCAAAAGAATACAGATCATGATATTTCGGAGTGATGTCCAATCCCAATTTCTCCATAATCACCTTCGGCATGAGATTGTGAGAAGCTCCAGAATCAAACATGGCATTGTGTAACACAAAATCATGCAATCTAAGGCTGATATAAAAAGGTGGCACATCACTATCGGGAGACTCACCATCCAATGCTGGACCAAAGATCAACTCAGGTTGATCATCTTCCACATTCAGCATATCAAACATTGAATCAAAATTCAAAATTTTAGATACTTGACCCTTGTAGCTGCTATTTCTCATCAACTCGGTCAAAGGAATGGAAATTTTTAACTTAGCAATCTCACCTTCTAAGCTAAAAGCTGAAGTTCTTTCTACCTTTTTGACTGGAGCATCCTTCTTTTCGGCTTTCTCCCTCGATACAATTGGTTGATTTGATCTTTCACTTGCTGCTGGAGACTTGTTTGTAGTAGGATCAACTACATCTTTTCCCTTATTTTGTGCAATGGGTGCATCATTTTTTGGTGCTGCAACTTCTTTTCTCTTTTGGATCGGGTTGATAGGCACATCTCTGTTTCTAAGTGAATATTGTTTCTACTGGGTGGACAAAGCATTCATATAACCTCTCTGATACTCATCCGACTCTTCTTCAAGAGCTGTCTCATTTGCCAAGATAAAATCCTCATCTCTTTGTACAACTGAACTTTCTGCAAACTCCTCCTCTTCAGTGATAAAGGTTGTCTTCGTCATCTGATTCTGGGCCAAAAAAATTCTACTGTAAAGGAGTCTTTACCTGTTGTTGTGTTGGTGCTCGCTACTCTCGTTGTTTAATCCTGAATTGAGGTTGCTGATATCCACGAAAGTTTGGATTTATGATCTGCGGTTCAGGCTTATCAAGCGTCATTCTTTCAAACATATTTTCCACTTTGCGAAGTAGTTGTTCTGAAGTAGAAGCTTCTTCCTTTATTGCGACTTTCTTTTCTGCTCTCAATCTAGCTCTCTTGTCATTCAAATTCGCCTCAACACTCACTGCAATTTTCTGCATGTCCTCCAGGGTGGGCGGATCTCTTTCTCGTAATGAATAGGCCATGTCCGGATCAAAACCATCCAGAAACTTAAGCAAATCTGACTTCTTAGAAGGCCTTAAATCATCAGGAATTGCATTATAAACCGCATTAAATCTAACACAATAGTCTTGGACGGACTCACCAGCATTGCGCTTGATCTTGGTATATTCAGAAGTGATTTGAAGAGGATCTTTCTTTACTTCCCACCGATCTAATAATTGTCTCTGTAGCTCAGCCAATGTAGCAATACTTCTAGGCTGCAAAGCTCTGAACCACTTACGTACTTCACCTCCAAAAGTTTGCACAAACAATATCATAGTCACATTTTCTTCATCAATTTCATGAAGATCAAAGAAGTCTGCCATTCTATCAATATGTTTCTTAGCAGGAATGCTTTGAGGAGTGCCATCAAACAAAGGGATTTTACTTTGATAATTAGCGGGCATAGCATCCAAGTTTGGAGGCAAGACAAGGGGTGCGAATCTAGTAGCGATTGCTCTTGGTGGATTTATAATCTGTCTTGGAGAAACGGGTGGAGTAGGAGCAGTAGATGTATGAGGTGTATGTGGCGGGAATGGAGGAAAAACTACTGCAGATTGTTGATCAGAAAAAGATGGTTGCACAGGAATAGTAGGAATGAACGAAGGCTCAGTGTGAACTTTTGAATCAGACGTAACTGCTGATGGCCCAAGAGTCTCAGATGTAGATTCTATAAACTCAGGAATATTTGTTGCAACAATGGAGTTTTGAATGTTCAAGATGTAACTATCAATGGATCTATTAGCTTGTTCAATCTCAAGATACTTGATAAAATCGGGATTTATGACGGTAGAACTAATAGCACTTTCAGACTTAGTCTCAAACAACGACAACTCAAATTGCTCGTCAAATTCAATATCTTCAAGATATTCAAACACAGCGGGACATGAATGATATTTGAAAAGAGGAATCACGAGACTTTCTCGACGGAGGATTCTTGAAATCAGATTGGGATTCTCATACACTGGAGGTGGATCGGGATCCGAATTTGCTCTAGTATGTCTTCTGGAAGCCAGTGTGTTGGATTAATTTCAAAATCAAAGGGACAAAACCAACTTTTTCAGCCTATCAAATTCTAGACTCATCACCCAAAAGTCTAGAATGATCTGAAATACTAGGGAAATTCACAAGTCAAGTGTCACGTTCACAAGCTAGACCGGAGATTGACTGAAGCAACGTTTATCTACTTCCGCTAATGCAAAGCAAGAGCGTTTCGAAGGCTACCTGGCATAACTTCAGGCTCCGTCTGTAGCTTATAAAATAATTAACACCAACAAGAAAACCATTTTCTTCCCCAGTATGGTCGCCACTATGTTATTTCCTAAATCTACCTCAGGCTGAAAAAGGCAGAGTTCAGGGTAACATCAAACCATGCTCAGTCTGGTAGCTAGCCCTACCAGAACAGGAGAGGGCTCTCTTCGGGTCAATCTCAGTGAAAAGTAATCAATAGGGCTTGAGATGACTGAAATGAAAGCTAATTTTAGGCTAGGTATATAAGTGAAGGAGTTTGGTTGTCTTTTTGGGGTTTTTTGTTGGATCAAGGGAAAGGCAGTTTTGGGTGCAGGGATTAGGCCTAGTTTTTGTAGAATTCTAATTGGGGCAAGGTAGGCAATAGTTTTGATGCTTTAGCTTGAGTGGATGGATGGATCAGACCGGTAAGGAGCTGAAGAGGGAAAGAGGGTCTCATGATTCCTCCTCAAACAGATGAAAACATGAAAAACTAAACAAAAATGAAGGCAGAGCAATGCAAATGAATTCTACCTTTATAACTGGTTTGTTCAGTTTAAGAAGAAATAAGAATGAAAATGGAACAAATAAAAATCAGTGAACTTACAGATATATAGAGGAAAACACCATCAAAACACAGAGCCAAAAGGATCCCAAAGAGGGCTGCAAACCCTGGTTTATTCCTTTGCCAAAATTGCAGAATGAAATGTACAATGAAGTGCTAGCAATCCAAAAATGTCCAACCCTGAAAATGACTGAGAAAATACATCATATAGACAAGCCTAACCCATTCCCATGCCTCTAGGGGTCGAGCTCATCATTCTAGGAGCTGTTTCAACCATATCTAAACTAGGAACTAGAAAATAGGCCATGAAACAACTTGCCTCTATATGTTAGGAAACTGATCCATTCACTCACATTTCACCTTTTAGTGAATGAATCTTCTAGAAAAAGTAAAAATGTGCCAAAATTACATCATGGTTATGAAATTACATCAAGGTAGATCAAAATTTACATGAAAAAGTGAAACTGGCCAAAACTAGGCGAAATTCTGAGTTGTGGAGTGAAAAATAGGCCAAAATCCACTATGCGCCGCGCCCAAAATCTCTATGCATAACACAACTTTGGAGCTGATTTTGAGGCCCTTAATAAAGTCCAAATTGAGCTCATAATAGCTTGTTGGAAAGCCCTGCTTGTCTACTTTCCAACCCAAGTGGAATTTTTGGATTTGGTGCCCATTTGCCCCTCCAAACGTTCAATCTCCCAACACTGCTTCCTGTGGGTGCAAAAAGTGGCAGAAATGCCAATTTTAGGGTGTTTTTGACCCTTTAGGCAACCCAGAACTTGATGAAATTATTAGGCCATTCCTGAGCATGCATAAATTTTCATAAAAAATCTATAAATACTAAGTTTTCCCTCTGAAGAGCTTCCAATCATAAGCGCGCGCAAGGTGGCGCTACGCGTTGGGCATAAAAACTTGTTTTGTGACCAAAAAATTCAAAAATGACAAAATTTTCTCCAAATTCCTTGAAATTTGGGATGTAGGTCCCTGATCAAATGATATGCTCAGCCAGAGAAGCTTCGGCCAAGATTTGGAGCCTATCATGTCTTTTTCGACGCTTCAGTGCCCTCCTTAGCCTCGCTTTCAGGATCTTGATCCTCACTTTGCAAACATGAGTGCGCGCCCAATAGTGATTCTTCATGTGACTGAGCATGTTTTTCTCCTTATTCAACTTCTCCAATATCTTCTTGAGATGGATGTTGAGTCTCTCAAGCCAATTCTCCCTATCGGCCTCAATCTCTCGCTCAATAGGTGTCATCTCGGATGGGCTTCTTCGGGCAGCTTGTCGGTTCTCACGGATGTTTTCCAACTCCATGATCGTCTGCTGATCCTCCAAATGCTTTTTGTGCTGATCTAGATAGTTTATGATCCACTGAGCTCTCTGCAACTTGTCATTCAATGTGTCGATCTCAGTTTTCTGCTCCTGAATGATCTCCCTCAGTTTTGAGCTTGGAGAGCTCAAATCCTCATCAAGCAATATGAAATCAATATCATGGACTACTGAAGGGCCCTCCTCCTGCATAGGCCTCTTTCCTCTGTCCTGTACCTATACCTGTGCTGATGACGACGGCAACGAGACCCCTTCCACCCCGGGCGGAGATAGTACTCGTCGGGCTGCTGCAAACAATACTCTCGTGCCTCTCTGATAAGTGACATACACTGGCACACCGATAGGCTCTGTTTCGGGACCTTCAAACTGATGTGAAGGCTCACCTGCATCGTGAACAATCTCTGGAGTAGGCTGAGGGGCTGTGAAGAATTCACGGGAAATGAAATCTTCCCAAGCAATGCCCTGCAATCCAAGCTGATGTACCACAATGATCTTGATGAGCGCATAATGATAAATGCTGTTGTACTGCTGCTTGGGAGTCTTCTTCTGCACAAGAGTAGTCATCCTCTCTATGTTTCGGCACATGAAATATGGTATGTTCATCATCCTCACTCTCGTGAAATTCATCAATAATCTGATGTGGTATGCATAGAGACATGAGAAACGACCCTCACAACTGAAGTATCGGATAATGAGTCTCATCAATGGTGCATAAGATTCTTTCAGAAAATGGAATGGGAATACCCTTATGAGCTGCCTCACATAACCAGGCCTGATATATGGCTCGTAATTTACTTTTTCCACCTGCTATCTCTTGTTCCACTCCTCACCTACATTCAGTATTCCTGTTGCCTGAGAAATGGTTTCTCATGTCAAGGTGAAATTTACACCAGCGAGAGTAACATGACCATCATGCAAATGTAAAACAAACAACCGGGCTAACTCCTGATGATGCTGAATCTGAGCAATCCTCTCATAATACTGATAGCATGACTGCTCTCGGAAGCATGCCATGGCAAGTGGGCAGGCCTGCAACTGAGTCAAAGAGGTGGGTTCTTCTCTCACATGTTTACCTCCTTTACGAGGCCTTCTCGGTGCATGAAGCTCTAAGGTAGAATCACTGTCTTGCTCATAAGATGAATCTGTGTCCGTCTCCATGATGTTACAAGGTGTAAATCAAGTGTATGCTGATCTGTATGAGGTGAAAACAAAAATTTGGTGTATTTGCCTCCAATTGCAAAAATATACCAAGTAGGAAGGGACTGTATAGGAAAGGACTATGGTAAATAAGGACAATGGGTATAGTAGACTGTGGGAAAAATATGTCTCAATCAAGTGAAGCTTATACTATGAAAACAATCACTTGACTGTGTTTTAGGAAGGTGGGGTTTGGGGATTTTTACAAATGATATGGAAGAGTGATGATGGTAGGGATTTGTAGGGTTTAGAGATAGGAAAATAGGACTTTAGAAATAAGTGATTTGGGATTTATAGGAATAGGGGGTTAATAGGGATGATAGGTTTAAAGTGAGGGAAGGAATCAACAAGGTGGAGGGGAAAAGGAGTCTTTGGTGCCGAACTGATTTTAAAACACCAAAACACAACCCTAAGGAGCAGTTTTTCACCAAATGATAGGGTTTAGGTTTTCACCATTCAAATTCTTATAACCAATCTTAAAACAACTCCAAACACTGACCAAAGGTAATAGCAAGATGATATACACTTACACGGAGCAACAGAGATTGAGCCATTTTGATTTTTTGGTAGCGGTGATGAAATTTCAGCTTGTTGGCCCTGTGCGCCGCGCACAAAACCCAGTGCACTGCGCTCATTGTATGCGCCGCACCGGAGAAAATTAACACTGTGAAGAGTGGCTATGTGCGTCGTGACATGCCAATGCGCCGCGACCTTTCTTCTGTGCGCCGCGACCCTGAAATCATAGACAATCCGCCTTCAAACTCGCAGTTTCACCCTCCAACATTTGACTCGGCTTTATTGATGTCTTTAACATAACAATGGATTGTTCAAACAATGAAAATATCTTATATAGTGAAGAACTTGATTTTTGCTTCTTAAAAGCCCACTTTTGTAATGTTTGGCTTTGGCACTTTTCACTTCTTAATGCAAACTCTGTTTTTGTTTCCATTTTGACCTTTTGATTTGAATGACGAAACTTTTGTCTCTTTTGCAGGGATGACTGGCACGGAATTTGGCAAAGGCGACCAGGGTTGTGCCTGAAGAATTTGAAAACTGAATTTTTTTGAAAATATACATGGCATTTATTACAAAAGACGAAATGACGATTTTCTTCAAAATAGAGTTTTGAAGAAAAGTCATGATCAAGCAATATGACAATGAAATTTTGTGATGAAAGCTTATTTTGAGCCTCCCTCAAGTGCCTGCTGGCATTATTAAAAATTTTGAAGACTAAACCCTAGAACTAATGACTAAAAAACCCTAAAAAACCTCTTTGCTGACCAAGAGTCCCAAAACAGGACTGTAAATGACTTTAAAATTGATTTTGATAAATAGAAACGGACCAGCAGGTACATGATATGAGGGGCATGAGTGACACAACCCTTCCATTAGAGGATGGATGCTCCTAATGGAATGGAAATGAACAAACTGAATGAGACACCTAAAAATGAAATGCAACAAAAGAGATTTTGATCTCTGACGGAGGGATAAATAGACCGACTCTAACATGAGGTGCATAAGTTCTTGAATTCTCTAGAGACATATTCTCCACCATTTTCACTCCTCGCAGCCTTCACCTTCTTCCCTATATATTTCTAGACAAGTGCCTTGAAATCACAAAACTTGGAGAATGTGTAATACTTCTTCTGCATTAAGAAAATACAACACTTTCGTGAAAAATCATCTACAAAAATCACTTAATGCTTGTGTTTTGTTGTGAAATTTGTCGAGAACGGTCCACACACGTCTTAGTGAACTCTCTTAAGGATCTCCTTTTCTCAGCTTTCCTTATCGTGAAAGGTGGCTTTGGTATACTTCCCCAATGTACACCCGTTGCATGTATCTATCTGCACAAGTGTACCCTTTGGAATTCTTGTAGAAATCTATTGCATGATATTCAAAGAACCATGGTGTAGATGGCCTAATCTCTTCTTCCATAACTCACCAATGTCTCAGCTCTCCACCTTCTCTTATTTCGTGCTCAAGGCAACACAATCTTCTACATCCAATTTGTAGAGGTTCTTTACTCGAACCCCAACATTTTTCACCTTTCTTGTGGATTTGTATGAAGGAACGTATTTCCTTCACTGAATATCACATCATATCCATGATCTTCCAACATAGTAATGTAAACCAAATTATTCTTTAAAATGGGAATATACATGACATATTTTAATGTGAGTGGATTACCTGACTCCCTCTAAAATGTAATAGTGCGTACAATAGTAGTGCTATACTACTCATCATCACCCATCTCGATGTGCATATGTATATCCTTATCCTCCAAGATATTGAATAATTATTTGTTATAGAACATATGGAATGAAGCTCCACCATCAAAGTACCACACAAAACCCATGACTGATGGCACCGTGCATGCGATGAGAGTGAAATCCAACTTGAACTGTGAAGAAATTTCTTCACCTACTTCTCCTCTTGAGGCCTTCTTGTCGGTCTTCTTTTGTGGACAATTTGTAGCATAATGTCCATGCTCATGATAGTTAAAACATTTTACCTTTGAAAAGTATCACTTATTTCCTACCTTGTGAGAATCTAATTTGGAATGGAGCACCTTCCCTTTCCCTTTCTTCGCCTTTCCTTCCAAGGTACAGTTCTCCTCATCATTATTTTTTGATGAGTATCCATCTCTAGTGTTTCGTCGAATCTCTTCTTATACCAAGTTAGACCACAATCGCTCCCAATATGCTATATTCCCCCTCCCATTCACCGATTCATTATAAATGGCGTATGGAGCCACCTTTCCATGGAGGTTCGTGAAAATATGATCTTGAACTCCTTCTAACATGACCCTTCTCTCCTTTGCTACATTCCTCTTCCATGCATCAAGAAGTTGAGCATTTGTTGTTGCGGACTGGGGAATATCATTGTCTATGAATGCATTCAATCTGTTGTCCAATAGCACCGCCTCTATCTTGTCCTTCCATGCTACGTATTTCTAATTTCCCTCAAGGGAGTATTCGAGTATCAAGCCATTGAAAGACATCTTGATCTGTTGTTGGTCATGAAGAATAAATCTGAAAATTTGATGTACCTATTCAAAACAAAATTTGGTTCTTCTCTTCTATTGTGATTCCTGATCTGATACCATGTAGAAATTATCCAAATGGATTCAACTGATATTGTAATGTACTAAAAAAAAATACTGAATCCTTCTACAAATTGCAGAAACCAATTTTGATCGCACAATCACATAGCAAGTAAGAGAAAGAAATTATCAATTGCACAACAAAAGATGTATATGTGGAAAGAAACTGCTCAAAAACCCGCTATCTGTATATTGCATAAAGTCAATCTCATGAAACAATACAATGTTATTTCCCTCACTTAGAAACCTTTGCACTCTGTTGATTGTTTCACTCTGATCTAGGAAAAATTGGTCCAATACTTAACCAATTCTTTTCCTCTGTTTGACCAGCCCTGCTTATGCATTCTTGGAGGAATCATGGCCCTATTAATAAGGAAATTCCCAAGAATTTATTCTGTAATTCCTTCAAGTAAACCTGATGACCTCATGCATGACCTGTACAATTTTTTAATTATACCACTGATAGTTATCTTCCATTTAACCCCAATATCAATTGGGCATTCCTTAGAACTGACATGCAATAGCTATTTATAGTGAATTATTAGATCACTATTTGTGAATTAAATCAAATTTATTTCACCTACCCTATCACTAGCTCATCTCTCAGTTAGAACTAGTTAAACTGATTTTAACTGAAATAATTGAATTAACTAATTTCAACTCACAAATAACTGTAATCGGACCCCCTAAAACTTAGAGTGAACTCTACATGCCTCTATTTTGACCTCCAACTCAAATTTAATGAGCTAACTAAACTTAGTTAACACTTACAAGCTGTTATGAGATGAAATTACAAATTCTCTTCTAATTTCCCTTTTCTCATAAATAAATGTTCCAAATATGCCATTTTTCCTTTCCAAAGCCTTTTCCCTTGCCTTTTCCAATTTCATTAGCCATATTAACCGAAATGAACACCCAATAAGATCTTTTTCCCAATATTCAACTTGAAATAAGTGTACCATCAACCGTGGTTATTATTTTTTTAACTTTATTACATGGAATTTTCACCAGGGTTGTTACATTTAATCATTAACTCCATATATTTTACTTGATTATTACCTTCCACATTCCCTACTCTTCCTATCGGCATTCATTTTCACCTCTTGGTGTAATTAAATTCCCTACTCCTCCTTTCTGTGTTCCTTTTCAAATCTCAGTGAAATTACATTCCCCACTCTTCCTTTCAGCGTTCCTTTGCACCTCTCAGTGCAATTGCATTGAGAGGTGCAAACGAACACCGAAAGGAGGAGTGGGGAATGTAATTTCACCAAGAGGGGCAAAGGAATATCGATAGGAGGAGTGGGGAATGTGCTGCACTGAGAGGTGAAAAGGAACGTTGAAAGGACGAGTGGGGAATGTAATTACAGTGAGAGGTGCAAAGGAACGTTGATAGGAGGAATGGTGAATGTCGAAGGAAAAATTTTCCTTGCATGAAATTTCAAGGTACAACATCGATGTCACCTTATGGGGCATGCAATGTCATGTTGAAGGGAATGAAATCTCAAACCTTTGCACCTTAGGAACCAATACAATTCTTGCAATCAAAGGGGGTCATGTCATCGATTTCAATGAAATGACTATTAGAACTATCCCCACCACTTTCCTTCTTATAAACCCATATATTATTGAAACATGCCAACTCTAACAATGGTTTTAGGAAACAGGTTTCAATGCATCCTCACCTTCAGTTAATAAAAAATACACATACGTCTCTAGTAGGCCCCTCAAAACAAAAACAATATTTTAACTTCTTGCAATGTTTCAATCCAAGAAAGCTCCCCGCATACCTATTAAATGCAGAAAGACGCAGGTATGGGCTTGGGAATATAGAATTCCATGGCCATTCAATGTAGAAAGAGGTGGCATATGTATGCAAATGCAAGACATGAGTTGAGTACCAAATTCGAGGCATGCGGGATTTGGTAGAGATGAGGACAAAGATCAGGAAGAGACTGTGTGGGATTTGGAAATGATCAGCCACATGTCAGGGCCTAATTGATCCACGTGTTAGATTTCAATTCAAGGGAGGTAGATGAAAATGAGGCTTTGCGATTGATTAGGGTGAATAATCCTGCCCACCCCAACCCCATAGAGAAATTCATATCAGCATAAATGAAAAATATCTTGTCTACCAAAGCTTCAATTTATGTCAGAGTAGAGATCTAGATAAGACATTTATTGGGCTTATGAACGTCCTATTTAGGTATTTGAGAAATTGATCACTTAAATCTTCAAAATTGAACGTATCATGACTCTAATGATCAGAAAAAGCTCTAATGAATGACATGAGACCTACACGGACAAAGGAAACAAGTACATTAGCGTGCCCCTGGGATTCCAGGGATCTGATCCATTACAAACAAGGTTGAAAAATGAAATTATCATTGTAACCTTTATGCAAAACTCAATAACCATTGAAGCTCATAATTTTCCTACCGTCTACTTCCTGCTTCCTACTAAAGAAGGCAAAAATCTCATCATTCATAGAAAAATAGTGCATTTCTTCCTCCAAACGTTTCTCCCCACAATGATAACTATCCAACTAAACGATTTGAAGAAAAACAGAAAGGAAAAGAACAAAAAAAAAATCTATTCATGCAATTCATCCACACCTTTGAATAAAAACGTTGAGGTCTCTAATTGAGTTGCCAGTACCTGTTGTTACAGTCATGAAAGTGAAATTTTTTGAAAAACTAAAATAATAATGTTTTTAAATAGGCCTTTTAGCATGAGTTAACAAAGAGGAAAGCAAAGTGAAGGGAAGCAAAGTCCTCTTGCTAGAAATAATCACAATTGAAAAATCCATTACAACCATAGAAATTGCGCTTTTAAAAAACACCAAAATAGTTTGAGCCAATTTTGGCCATAAAACGTGCTAAAATTTGGCTTCTTGCTCATCCTTCAAACCCACCTAGTAACCAAATGAAGTTGGGATTCTCATCATCACTGAAGATGTTGAGGCAAATGCAAATCTTGACAGTGATGCACACCTCACAAAAAAGTGGCATCAATTCTGTGGATAATAATAAGAAAGGGTCGCAACACGACATACACCCAATAAAAAGTTAAAATACAAAAATGTGAAACTTATAGAACGATGAAATGTTAAAATATGAAACTATACAACTCACTAAAGCCTCGTTTAGAATTTTTGAAGCAATTAATGTTATAATATTTATATTTATAAAAAATGTAATTGATAATTTTCATCATCCTTGAAAAATATTGATGAGTCAACCTATATTTGCAATTGCAGCCAATGATAACTGCCCCAACTAATGGTTTAACAACTAAGTTATAATAAGTTCTCCCACTATTTTTAAAAATGATAATATTCAATTAATAAAAAAACAACCAGCTTCCATTCTAGTTTTGGAGTAACAAGGAACTTGGAGCATAACACTTGGTCGTTGCAAAATTGAAATTATAAAATGCGTAAGGTAATTTTTAAGCTTATTTTCATATATTCAAAATGTTATAAAATATAAAAAGATACTTTTCAATTTATTTTCTTATTGGAGAAAAATATAACATTTCATTATTCAAAATGCATTGAATGTATAAATTTAACTTATAATATAAGTTCAATTTTTTATATATATCTAAACTATGTAATTTTAAAATATATATAGTTTTTTATATAATGGTAAAACTTATCACAATTTAGTTTTCAAATTAGCAACAGGGATAGCCATTAATTCAAGTTGACTCATAGCCACATGCCAACCTTTGACATGTTTCTTTCCCTAAAAAAATATAAGTTCTTAACCAAACATAATTACTTTTTAAACATACTCTAAACCTAATTAATATATATAGGTGTAGTCTAATTAATAGACAAAATGGATATTTTGCGATAGTACAATTTTTAGTAAAATTGTAATTTGTTATTGTTTGAAATACATATTTGAATGAATAAGTATATCCAACACCCTAAAAAGTCCCTGAGGCCCTCAATCTTATGAATTAAATAACTTGTGGTTTAAAAAAATCTATATCAAATTTTGAACAAAATTAATGAGAGAAAAATGTTCAGAAAAATACCATTTCATCTATTAATTAGACTACACTATATATATTTATATCTAACAATTTTATTAAAATTCATAAAATAATATAAATAAATAAAATTTAAAAACTATAATATTTACACACTAAGAAACTCGATATTGCACCATAAATGGGCCATAGATATTAATAAGATGCAAATTGAAATGGAAAATGAAATCTAAACATGCAGATCCCAAGATGGCATGTTAAATGAAATATGTAAAATAATAAAAAAATCTAATATGACCAAAGATTTGACCACTAAATAAAATTTCAAATTTATTTGTTTTCTCTGCGTTAAAAAATTACCATGAGGAACAAAGCAACGTTTTTTTAATTTTTTTTTTAACAAAATAGAGAAAAGTGTAATTTAACTTTTAGTTATAAAAACCTAGTAAACCATGAGGACTATACCATGTGAGTCAACTAGAAGCCAACCAATGGCTAATGGAGTATTCTGTTACTCAAGGAAGATATAGAAATGCGATCCTACTAGAGTTAATACTTTAACAAATAAGTAGAGGCTTATAAATGAAAATAGGATGCACTTTTTTTATATCAATTCACTCTTCCCCTAAGGCCCACATTGTGAAGTTTATGATGCCTAATACAACACACGTGGCCATTACATGTCGAGAATGGTAATATTTTGTCACTCTCCAACAAAGGTCTGCAAACCCCCTCCCATAAGTTTCTTGTCTCCACACTGTGTTTCCACTACTTGTTCACACAAGTTTTTCGTCTCCACAATGTGTTTCCGCTGTTGTTCGCACAACCCACCATGAGATTCTTTGCACTACATGTTCACATAAACCGCCATGGCCATGAACTTGCTATCAAGTGGCCTCAAAAATATTTGTGTTGGCATAGATTTAATAATAGTATTGTGGCAAAGAGACACAAGGGTTCAGTAGAGAGTAGGGACAAACAACATTGTTAGAGATGTTGTAACTGATTCAGGTTTTAGGGAAGAGAAGTTAAAGGGTTTGAAAGAGATGTAACTACCTTTCTATTGAGTTTAGGAGGGTTAATACTATCAAATTACTTACTCAAAGTCTAATATTTCATCTCGGGCTTGCCATTCACTAATATTTTATCTACAGGGGAATGTGTTTGGCGGAAGTTTCATGTTCTTTTATTTACTTTGATCAGTTCCTAAGTGTTTTTTTTTAATCAAATTTTGAGTTTTTACCTTTGTAAAGTTTTTTTATTTTATTTTTTGTTTTTTATTTCTTTTTACAGAAACTTTAAAGTCTTTTATGTGAGTTGTTATTTTGGGATATTTTCTAGTTTTCTACAGACCTAACGAACCTCCACAAAGAGTTTATTCAACGATACTTACATGTTAGTATAATTTTTTACCTCTCTCATTGCCCACAAAACATTTGATTTTATACATTAATACACTCTCGAATGTTTTGTGCAAACTTCTTTAAATTTCTGAAGCATAAAGACCAGTTTTGCAACACAAACCTTACGTCAACTCTAAGGTGGAAAATGATGCCATCACTGTAGCAGCCCATTTCTTGGCTTCTCAGAGGAAGCCTACAATAGGCACCACTACCATTTCATATCTTAATTCCATGAAAATTATTAATTAACCTCTTGCCATAACTATAGGTTACATATTTGGTACAAAGGTTTATTCCTATGATTGAAAAAACATTGTCTTTATTTTTGACCTAGGTGGAGGAACCTTTGATTATCCATTGTTCAATAGAGGACAATTTGAGGTGAAGGCTATCAGAGGGGACACAACATTTGGTGGTGAATATTTTGACAACATAATGGCTCATTTATTGTATTCAACTTATACAACATAAAAAATAAAACATATTTTTTTGTGTGCGAATGCTCATCGAAGGCTTCGGTTTGAATGCGAAAGGAAAAAAGAAATATCTTTGGCTGTGATCAATATTGACCATCTCTTTTTTCCATATTATTTAAATATATTATATTCAAGTAATCTAAGCTTATTAAACAAAATAAGACATCTATAACGACAATATTATTTGTTTATTCTCCCTTTCCATAAAATAATGTCTAACCTTTTCGATATGAAAATATAAATTACTACAAAAGATATGGTATCCGTAGTTTTACATTTTAAATACTTAAATAAAATTTTCCATGATTTCTCAATACAAAATTGTTCTTTCTAGTCATCAAAGATAACTTTTATAGAAAATATGGTCTCTGTAGTTCTACATTTTTTATACTTAAATAACAATTCTTAATAACAATGAATGCTTCCTCCCAAATTTACCCACTTTCACCAGCTTGGAAATAAATATGAGTTGAGGGTCACTATGATATGACTCAACCTCCTATATTACCTTAAGGAAACGGAGTCGACACAACAAGACCTTAGTGACTTCTCGTAGGTTCCACAGGACCTCCAAGAATAACCCAACCCCTCCAAGTATCCAACCCATGTGACAACTCATCTTTTCCCTAAACTAAAGACCCAGTCGCTCCCTTGCCACGACCTCCAAGCGAATATGGGTTTCCACTCAATCCCATGGGCCTGCATCAGTGTGACTATGGCCTTTTTTTGCCAGTGTTGTGTGAACAACTGTGTGGATTAAGGCTATTTTCCAGGTTCAGGACTAGGCCTCTATCTAGAAATCTATGAAAATTTCAGAACTCTTAAAAGACATGAAGACAATTCTTGTAAACCAAAAACTGAAACTAGGACTTGACCTAACCATCCCCAACTCGAATTGACACTTTGTCAAACACTTGGTATATATGAAAACTACAAGCCATGAATGCAAGTCTTAACATGAGGGACTGAAAAATCATCTGAGGTTTAACAAGAAGGGTCACTACCTTCTCTCATTAGTTGTCTTATCATCAATTAGGTATTGCATTCATTATTTATTCATTTATTAGTGAAAACATGAATAAATCCATGACTAAAATATGTCATAAAACCATGCTTATAACCAACATATAACCAGGTAATTATCAATAAGAGAACAATCATTAAATCTACATAATAACTAATACATTTCCTTACCAAAAGAAAGAGAAACTTAGCCTTTATTAACCATAGGAAAATACCAACCGGGTTCGGGAATTCCACTTTCCACTCAACGATATATTGGTCGATCCAAATATCTCTTCATCCAATCACCACCATGCTATATTCCAAGCATGAATGTGGGATATCATGGGATAAACCAATACAAAGACAACCAAGTATTTCTAGAGGTTAAACCACCTCCACACTCTCCATACCGTGATCACACCTAAACTAGTGTCGATATCACAAAACCGAACCGAGCTTGGATGCCACAGAATTTATTCACTATCTTTGAGGAATTTTCCTATCTCTACCCTAAAGATTTATTTTGTATTCCACCATTACTAGTCAAGGGATTCATAGGCCCTTGGGAATTTTCCCGAGACTACCTCACCCTAGATTCTCAAATCATCTAGAAATCCAAAGCTCGTAACCGAGAACAATTCCATCACACCATGGCTATCCAGAAATAAAGGCTAGGATAAAATCCACTATTGAATCTCGAAAAAATCCATGCCTACGACAACAAAATAACCATATACCAACATGCACATACCATGCATGTCAAGAACAACTAGGAAATCATACATGCAACATGTTACCTGCAAGTATTCCCGTTTAAGCTGTTTGATCCTTGCCTTCATTTTCTTTCATTGTCCTTATTTTCTTTTCATTTCCTTCCGTTTTCTTTTCCTTTCCTTTCCTTACTTTCTTGCTTTCTTTCTCCTCTTGGTGCTTTCTCCTCTTTTAGATAAATTCTAACACTAAACTGATAAAAGGCTACCGAATGATGCTATGAGGTCTTTTTATTGACGAGGCCTATAGTTTATTCACTTTTCCATTATTTTCCTTCATTTTCCTCCTCACATGCAACATGTGACCTTTCACCTTCCTTTTCTCCTAATTTCCATTATTTTCATAAGCCTTTCCAAAGCCTTAGCCATTGAATTTTCCAACTTCCCTTAGCCAGAAACACAAAAAGTGATGCCCACTAGGATATTTTTCCCAACATTCAGCTTGGAATAAGTGTCCTTTCCTCATGGTCTTATTTTACCTTTATTAACTTTTATTATATGAATTTTTAACCCTTGGGATGATACAGACCCCTCCCCCTTAGGGGAACAATGTCCTCGGTGTTAAACAACACCTAGACCCAACAAAACCCCTAAAAGGCACAAACATACTTCCTATGGAGCTTTATAACCCAAATCATTGCAATATTTACAATAACAACCTGCTCAAAAAAAAAAATTGTAACAACCCTCATTAAAAATTCATGTAAAAATATATAATACCATGGTGACGGGACACTTATTCCAAGATGAATGGTGGGAAAAACATCATAGTGGGTGTTCATTTCGGTTATTATGGCTAAAGGTAATTTTCAAAGGAGATGGCAAAGGCTTTAGAAAGGTATGAGGCATTTTATTTATGAAAATAGTGAAAATTAGGAGAAAAGGAAGGTGAAAGGTCACAAGTTGCATGCGAGGAGGAAAAAGAAGGAAAATAATGGAAAATTGAAGAAAATAGACTCCTCATTAATAGAAAGGCTTCTGAGGATACAATGTTAAGATTTTGTTAGTTTAGTTTTGGAGCTCTCTCATTATTCTATCTCTCTCTCTCTAAACTCTTGGACACTTAGAGTTTCTTGGAGAATTTTGGCATTGGACCAAGAAAGGAAAGAAAGCAAGGAGGAGTAAGAAAGAACGGAGGAGGAAGAAAGCAAGGAAGAACAGGAATCAAGTAGGTACAATAAGATTCTTGGCAGGTATCAATTTGCATGTTTGTTTTCCTTGCTAGATCCGGCGTGCATGGTATTGCATATGGTTCCTTTCTATCATGGCATGGTTTTTGCCAGGTGTGACAATGTTTTTCAACCTAGCTTTTCCATATCCGTATAGCTTTGGTGAGATGGGTTTCTCATACTTAAGTTGAGCTAGATTTCTGGATGGATTCAAAGCTAAGTGGGGTGGATCTTCGAAATGAAAAACACATGGCTTAGTGGTCCCTGAACCAGAATTTGGATCATGGTAAATCCACTAGCCTATTAACCCTTGGATCAAATTGTGGGTTGTGGTAAAGAAAGATTGTGTGCCTCGGTAGGCCTAGGAATCCTTGCTGGTGAATGGCAAGATATATGGTAAATCCAAGAGGTGTATTTCTCTCCAGTGGGCCTAGTAGTCCTAGGCTGGGATGTACGGTAAAACCTAGAGAGTGGGTCTTAGTGTAGGGCCTAGTGATCCTCGGATCAGACTGTGGATTATGGTAAGGCCTGAGAGACTAGGAGGCACTCAAATTCCTCACGGTGTAGGTAGAGAACTCCAGTGGCATTCATGCTTGTTTGGTTCTTTTTGGTTGGTTATGAGTCCCTCATTCATGCTTGGAATCGGGCATGAGGGTGATTGGTTGAAGAGAGATTTGGCTCAACCAATCTATGGTTTGGTGGCATGTGGAAGTTCCATCTCTGATCAGTTTTAACATTCATTAATGAAGAGCTCATTCCTTTGGTATTTGATGTATAGATATATTGGTTTATATGTGGATTATATTTATGTTGTATCCATGTTATTTATGTTGTTATTATGTTGGTTATAAGCATGTATTTTATTAGTGATGATGTATGGCTCTATCCATGTGTTTACTTATAAATTAATGCACACTATATCTATGGTCAAATAGAATTTAATGCACCTAATTATGTAAGGGAGTAATTATTCTTAGTGATTTGTAGATAAGTATGATACCCATATGCTCAGATATTTTGTTTACACCCGTAGTTTCAATGTTTGTGACATGTTTTAAAAAATGTCTGTGATGGATATGAGGGGTCCATATGAGTTTTTGTTGATGTGATTGCTTCTGTATCATTGTCCTATTGTTATTTATCATATTTGAACCTTCATGAAGTTATGGGAAGAGCACTGGGTTCTGGGCCTAAAAAGGTGGCTCAAATCCCGGAAACGTTGGCACAAAACTAAGGAATTGAGGCCCTGGACACTAACATGCAGTGTTATGCATGTGGCTATAGCCTCTTGAATGTTGGCTTGCAATCATGTGCCTATGTATATGGCTCAAATAGGTCAAAAGGTCAATGTGACCCAGGGGTAAGAGGCCTGAATGGTTGGGTTAGCTCCTGGGGGTGTTTTTGTTGTACAAAGTTTGTATGTTGTGTTTCCATTAGTTCCACTTCCTTAAGGTCACCTAGGAGGTTGAATAGCATTATAGTAGCCTCTCATCACATGTTTACCCTAGTTGGCCAGTTACTTGCGTAGATGTAGGAAGAGGGTGTTACATAGTGGTATCAGAGCATGGTTCAACCCTTGGACTAGATGGTCGGTGTGTTGGTCATGCTTTTCTATTCGTTGCATATGCTTTATCATGCTTATGGTGTATGCATTTGTTGCATTCATGTTGTGTTGACCATGGTGGTAGTGGTGTCGCCATGTAAGGGATAATGGTGTTGTTTTCAACATGATTTCATGAGTGTATGACTGATTATGTGTTGTTCTTGCTTATATATTGTTCGTGCATGCTTGCTTACATGTTGCTAATTGTTGTGTATGCATTTCTTTTTTATGCTAGGTCACATATTGGTCATTCTTGTGTATTGGCCATGTATGCTTTTTTATGTGATGCTATATGTGTGACATGCATTGGTCGTTCATGATTGGTTATACATGTCAAGTGGGTGCACATGGTCAAGTTTGCATTGGTTTGGTGAAGGTTGTTGTGCATAAAGTCATTATATGAAATTAGGCCATCATGATGATATTGGTATGTTATGATGCTAATGTGTTGGCTAAGATAGAGCAGGAGATGCAGACCATCAAAGTGAAGTTGCAACATTGGACCTCAAGGCAAGAGCATGTTGTAATACATGTTTGGATGTTGGGCATGTAGGTATGTAGGTTAAGGATTTTTATATTCATTATGGTTATGAGTATTCCTTTTATTATATTGATGTTATGGTTACATACATTATAGATTTTAGTTGATTAGTGCAGTTATATGTACATGTGTCGGATATCCATGAATGATAGCAACTTGTGGTGGTATGCATTGCTATTGTTGTTTTAATATGTTAGATAACCTATATGTTGCTAACAAGCATGTTATGAGTTAACTTGTTATTGTTATATGATAGTTAACTTGATGATTAGGTTACATGTTTTTGATGAGAATGATATATAACTTGTCGTTGTTACATGCTATTGACTTAATGGTTAGGTTTATGACATTTAGGCATGAGCCGACCTAATTATGATAGTGTGTTGTATTATGCCTAGACAACCTGTGCATATGTGATTGTATTCATGAATGAAAATTGTTTATGAGTTTAGGGTGTGAACATGTTAGCTAGATATTGTTATGGATATCATGACCTTATTTATGACTGGGTTGATATGCTGTGAAGTTATATCGTGCTAATCTAGATTGATTGTGTAGATAAGATAGCCTCCTATGAGATACATTAAGATATGAGATTGATTATGTCGTCTACTTTGTACTTAAATGTTTGATTATGTCATCTATTTGGTGTTTGAGCATTGGTGTCTATTTTGTCTTCTATTTATTTTTGAATGCTTGATTAATTGCGTGATATGATCACGCTTCTATAAAATTTCATGAAGTAATGATATTGTTTTAAGAAAGTTGTAATAACACGTATGCATTAAGACTTTTGATGTGTACTTGAGTGTAAGTAGGTGATAAATGTAACATCATTTAGTATGAGTGATGACTGTGAGTTGATTGTTGATTATGACATGGTTTTAGACTTGGTAAATGTTGATTCCAAATTAATATATATGATGTTGTGATTTTTGGAACATGTGACTGATATGTGTGTGTTCAGTTACAAGGCAGGGTTATTTTCCAAACAAAGTAAGGTAACTAGCTTATTGTTATGATTATTCATGCACTGACCATTATGTTTCTATGACAGTATGATGTAGGGGATTCCCTGGAAAAAGATACTACCATGAAATCTTGAATAAGGCTCAGGTTGAGCTTTCCCTCAGAATTATTGGAAACCATGGGGATGAGTCAGTCATGGTGTTTGTTTCTAGTCTTGTGCTTTTGGTCTTTTGTGATCTGTGAGCTTGATTTGTGGTTTTGTTTATGTCTGGTAGCTATGCCACTTTGGTTGAAATGTCGTATTGCTATTGGTTTTCAATGTTTTCTTCTTGTTGTTTCTTGTTCTTATCCTTGACTTTTATGTTCTGAGAGTATTTGGAATTGGTTGGGAAAGAGGAAAGTTAATGGAGCTTGGGGAGATATTTGTGGTAAAAAATAGGTAATGTAAGAGCCGAATGAATATTCATGCATGAGTACGCACAATAGAAGGTAATAATATGATGGTTAGTTGGACGGGATGGTTCCATTGTGGTAAATGGACAGTGGTAGTACATCCATGAGAAAGGAAACATAAAAGGTAAAGAAAATGGATATGAGGTGTTAAATTCCTTAGCTATGTCGGTAACTATTGTTCTCAATGTTGTGCAAGGATAAAGGAAGTTCTCTTAACCTTGACGTTATGCTATCTGGTAATTATGGTGTGATCATGATTTATGCTGGTGTTTATATAGGTATACATGTATGTATGTATGTATGTCGTGTTTGATAGGGTCGTCGTGGATCATGGTTGTTTAATGCTAAATGTTTATATGTATATATGTGTGTATGTATATCGTTGTTTGACATGATCATGATTGTTTTATGATGATTATATATGTGTATGTATGTATCTATGTATCTATGTCACTGTATGACAAGGTTTTGAAGGATCATTCTGTGGAGGAATGATTTTTTATGTAGGTGAATGGTATGAATAGGTTCTTGGTATTATGAAGAATCAAGTGGGAAAAGTAACGTTGACAGATCTACGAGGTCAGTATCACGTGGACATGAATTGATATTATATGCTTTTACTATTCCTATGTTTATGTTATGTCAAGTAATTTTGAGGGGTACATCAACGAAGTGAAAGTTGTGTGATCTGCGACATGCCAGGATAAGCATTGATATTGGAAAGACGCTAGAAGAAAGGTTTCTTATGGGGTCAGTATGTGTTCTATGGATGTGTAGTACTACTGTTGTATATGTTGCGCATGTTGTATATTCAATGATTGTACATATGGTGATTTTTACATGTAACATATGTAGTATTATGTGCATGTGATGTTGTATGCCTCTTGTATATATGGTGTTGAGTGTATATTGAATATGCAGTTCTAGGTATAGATAGTGCTATGTACATGTTGGATAGGTAGTACCATGTGCATAACGTACTGTGCATGTGTTGGATATGCAGTGTTGTGTGCATGTTGGATATGCAGTGCTGTGTAGCTATGGTGCTATGTACATGTTGTATATGCAGTGCTATGTACATATGGTGTTGTGTGTGTGTTGTACATATGGTGTGGCATGCATGATTGTACGCATGGTGTTGTGTACATGTGGTGTTGTGTGCAGGTGGTTCTCTATACATGTCATGCATGTGGCGCTATGAACATGTGGTGTCATGTACATATCATGCATGTGGTGTTGTGTACACATTGTATAGGTGGTGCGGTGTACATTTGGCATTCTGTACACATTGTTTAGGTGGTGTAATGCACATGTGATGCTCTGCACACATTGTGCAGGTAGTGTTGTGTACTGGTGGTACTGTGTACATGTTGTGCATATGGTACTGGTATACATGTGGTATTGTATGTTTGTCACAGATGTTGTGTTGCGGGCATGGTACTATGTATGCATATGGTGTAGTCGCAGTATCGTGACATGTGTATTCGTTGTGTTGTACTCTATATATGTATATGTATTGTGTGGTATTGTACACTGGATGTAGGTGTATGTGTTGTGGGCCAAAATTTTATTCCTCCTTTTCAGCCATATCCACATGAACCTCCTCAATGAGGTAATACATCTCCAGGATGGAGGCCTTACGAAGCCTAACCACTTGCCTTAATGCCTCCTCCTCCTCAACTGCAAGTACCCCAAAATAATCCTCCAAAATGACCTCGTATTCCTACCCAATGAAACCTAAATTAAAACAATAAGCATGATCAACCAATCTATAATGGAGAAGCCACCTATCCAAATTATGTTGTATAGATTCAAGATATCAACCTTAATTTTGGGAAGGTCCTTCCAGATACTCACCCACCTTCTCCAACATAAAATATAAACAAAGAGAAGGAGTATCCTATACCTCAAGTCACCCAAACAAACCCTCCATATCCTGAAAGTTTGACCACCCACAAGCACACACCCCGAAGAAGTTGAAATTTTAGAGGAATTAAATAATTTGTGTCAAAATCCCTCTCCTTCAAGCCATAAAGGATGTTCCTATCTACATAATTTTATTAAATAGGGATGTATTAGAAGGTTAGGGAGGAGGAAAAGATATGACCCTATTAATAATGTCATAGATAAACCAACTAATATTATGCTTGGGAGAGTCATCATCTGCAAGTACTTAGATCATGAGATCCCAATAGTAGATGCCCACATCAATGATATTGCAGTTACTAAAACTCTCATTGACTTTGGAGATGCAATAAATTTCATGAATAAGAAGAAAATGCTTAAAATTAATCTCCAAGAATCTCCAAGGAAGATCAACACAATGCTACAACTTATTGATAGATCTATAGTAGCACATGAAGGAATCATTGAAGATGTTATGGTATCTATTTATTCCTAAGAGCACCCCACATATTTCCTTGTCATTTGACCGAAGACCATGTTTAATCGATACCATCTCATCATAGGACGACCTTAGTTAGCCTCTATTGATGCCAACTACACTAGTTGTAGGGCTTGAAATATGACTATCACCAATGGGAATCTAAAAAATCCTTTCAAATATCCACCTGCTCATCCTCTCATTGAGCATGATTTTTCTATTTGGGTAGAAGAATAATAAGAATAAGACTCTTTTCTATCATCACCCTACCCTATATGTACAATATAAACCACCATTGGAAAAAAAAGAAGGATGAAGATAATCTAATTGATAAATTTCTGCAAAATAAGTACCTTTTTTCCATGAACATTGATGTATTAGAAGATGACTCTACAGGAAAAAATGACTATTCTTAGGAAATTCATGTGTAGATTTGATAATTTTTGGTTTTGAGAAAAATAAAACATATAAATAAACCCGTCTAAAACATTGAAATTCAACTCCTTTCTCTGAGATTATCAAGAAGACCAACTGCTCACTGTCTTGAAATAACACATTGATGCATTTGCGTGGACTATAAAGGGGCGAAGGGAACACATCCTTCTATATGAGTTCACTATGTGTGTGTGTGTGTGTGTGTATATATATATATTGGATAAATGAATCCTAAATTCAACAATTTCTGCAATTCATCTTTTACGATGTCTTTTAATGCAGGGTCCATTTGCCTTTGTGTTTGGTGTTTGGTGAAAAGGATTCTGTATTATTATATGTTGCAGATTTTCCATATCGCAAGAGAAATCATGGTGACTTTGCAAACCTAGAAATCAAAAGCATGGGACACTTCATTGAATTTTTCTATAGATGTAATGGTACATCTCCAAGAATTGATGGATGCATCATTGCAATTTATGTCAATAATGAATTTACATCGAGCTCCTTGAGCTTTGTAGTTGCATATGATTTCCCAAAAATTTTCTTTGTTGTTGGCTTTGTATGAAAATGACTTGGCCAAGGAGATTTTGAGACTCTTATAACATATAAATTGCTTCTCTAGTGTGTTTGAAAAACATATTTAAATGCTTTAGGAGGAGCACACTATAGGAGTCAACAATAAATATATATTCTAGTATTTAAACTTAAAATGTTGAGCTCAATAAGGTGTCATATTTCATATGTGAGTTTTCCCTGAGCCTTACAAATGAGGAGCTTGATAAGATCATATAAATTGTCAAAAGTGTGCATGAAAATCTTATCATACAACACACTTATTGAGTATTGTTGAAACACATTTGAGGTTCACATCGCTCTTGAATTATTTAAAGAAATGTGCAAATCTGGTCTACAAATCTATGCTAATACTTTCTAGCCAATCATTCAAGCCAATTGGGGAGACATTCAAGAAACCATCAGTACGTGGAAAGGAACAAAAGCAAATGCATAATCTTGTTGAAAAAGTACATTTTTATAGGGAGGTATATATTTAGAAAATTTGAGTTTCAGTCTCTCCTCCACATGTATAAGTTACTTCACACATAAAAAATGCATTTGTTTTATATGACACACATGTTTTATGTGAATTAGACTGTGCAACAAGGCATCCTAATGGAAAACATAGATCACCTAGTGTTATCACTTAGAAATGTCCTCTTAGTTGTAGGAGAGGAGTCTTCAAGGTAACCTTTGCAATAAAACTAATAGATTGAAGGCTAGCCCCTTCAATCTAGAGAGTGCTCTCTCTGATTGTCTAATCACTAAATCAACAACTGACTATAATTTTATAAATTGGCTAGATATTTAGTTATGTTATGTATATTTAGGGTTTTTTTGGGCCTGAGGGAGATATTAAATTGGGTGATGGAGTCAAGAAGCTAAGGTTTAGGTCAATTTACCAAGATGACTTGTTTTCTTATTAGGTTTGATAAAGGCAAGGTACATAACAGATTCTATACCTTTGGCATTATTGTAGATGAAGGGATAAAATAGGAGAGAATTCCACTACAATAGGGAATATAAAATAAATCTTAGAGTATCTTTAGAAGAAAAATGAGAATACCTTAAAATATTAACTCATAGCATCAAACCATAGATGAATTTTGAATCAATTAATCTTATTTAAATACTCAGAAGACTATACAATTTGAATGATATTACAAACAAATAAACATTGAAACATACATAGAGTACATGCTAAGACTTACTATCACATGAATCTTTATATCATTGGTCAAAATATACTGATCTTGGCAAACTATAAAAGGATAAATCCTTCAACACACAAACAATGACTATTCTTCTTTCAAAAACCAACATTTTTTTCCATATTTGTCATGTAATATATAGGAAAATACAATAGAGATATGTTCCTCAAAGTATGGTAGCAATATTTACAAAATATGTACACAATTTGATAGTTTTATCAACAATAATAATAATCCTATCATCTTAGCTACTCAGATCTCTAATTTGGCACATATCATTGGTCAAAACATAGTATGATACCAATGTGCATATCTCCTACTAGTATTATAGAACAAGAGCGAAGTCACTGCCGCATTATAGGATATGGAATTATTTACTTATGTATAGGCTTGATATCTTGAGATAAAACTCCTCTTCCTTCCTTATAGCTAACTAATTCATGAACCTGTAAATAATGGAGAAATTGTGTAAATGTCTACTTATTTCAATGCTTTCTTTCCTCATGTTGACTCATACTCCCTTAGCCACAATAAATATGATATATTACCACAATATATCAAAAATAATTTACTGTAAAAAATATTAAACTGAGTAGGTCAAAATGCCGAGGGACAATTAGGGTTTGTACAATAAAACTAGGGTTTGTGTAATTCTCTGCCCCATGAAGTAAACTGATCATTCCTTTATAGATTATACAGCTTGAGAAATGATGTATAGCTTGTTATGAATCATTTTCACCCTTCTAGTAGGTTTCTATGTGATTTTGGTAGCCTTTGGGGTTGTTTCCTTCTTTTTTTCAACATGCTCTGTTTTCCTCTGTCTGTTTCTGCTTTTTGAAGTTTGCACAATATTCCCTTCTACATCAATAATAACTATTTGTTTCAACTTATGGTTCATTTTCGATTTGAAATTTAGTCTTTGCTTGTTAGTAGGGAGAGTGTGAGGTATTTTTCCATAAACCCTAGGCTTGAACTCAATTTCTTCATCCTTTGTTTCTATCTTTTGTTTTCCATTTTTGCTTTGTGTTGCTCTTTTTTTTTTTCCCTCTTCTTCTACCAACATTTTCAGTTGGCTTCTAGTCATCCTTTCATAAACCTTAATTTGTGGTTCTTTCACAGGGGTTTCATCATGTTTTTCAACATGAATGTGACTAAATTATCTCTTAGTTTACTACGCTAGGGTTTGGGCATAAATTATGGTTTGGCCTCTCCTTGATCTTCTAGGTATAGGTGGTCTCAGGTTTCTATCTCAAGTTTCCTCAATTGCTCCGCTTGCTTATTTAACTCATGAGTGAATAATATTTTAATTAGGTCGTGATGAAAAATATCACGGGCTTGTAGCTCAGGTCTTGTTCTTTATTTTGTGCACATCTTTATCAAACTTTTATGGAGGAAATATGGTAAATTCATCTTACTAAAACTTTCCAAATGACAAAGAAACCTCATATGATACAAGTAGGCTTTAGAATACCATCCTTCACAGGTGAAGACGAGTTGTACAATTCTGAGGGCAGTAGACCATTCAGGCTTCAACATACTTTGGAGGACTGCTACATTCCAATCTTGATTCTAATATTCCTTATTTAGGAAAAAATTCAGTTATGCATTCTGCAACCTCTTCTTTTTAAACGACCTTTCACACTTAGTTGGAAAACCTGTTGTTTCAACAATGGATTCTTCTGTGGTTGGGAACTGCAAGGTTCTAATTCTTGCAATGCTACCATTGAAGGAAAATATGAAATCATGGCACCAACTGAGATTATGTTTGTTGAAGCACTAAAACACTACATCCCATCCTGAATTTCTAAAAAGAACCATCATCTCAGGATATACCTCGAAATACATGGCATCAAGATCAAATCTCTTTACATGACTTGATCAAACCATGTTTAAATTTTTTTGGTGTTGCAAACACCTTTCCAACCTTAAAATACCCTAGCTGAAGGCTGTAAAATGCCAAAAAGCTTCTTGCGCACAAAAAGTACAAATCTAGGTTTGCTAGAAAATATTGTTTTAGGGTAAAGAGCGAAGATTAGGGTATGATTTTCAATGACTTTATTGGGCATAAAAATGTTGCTAGATGTCAAATCATGGATAAATAGGGCTAATAATTTATGAAAAACTCTTGGGCACTCAAAAGAATGGTGTTGGCATCTCGAAAAATAACTTTTCAAATTGTTTGGTGAGCGCTACAAAAATATTTCATAGCGCCAACTATAGGTTTGCGATAGGTCAAATTCATTGTGAAAAACTTAGGATAATCTTAGGGTTCGGTAAAAAAATTTACTATACATATTCCTATCTTAGATAGAAAATTTCACAAAAAATTAATAACCCCTTTACATAATCATCACTTTACAAAAATGAACTGATAACATTTTCTTGAAATGAAGGTGCAATCCTGATGCTAACACCTGGAAAGGGTAGTGTATTTTTTGTTATATATCCTAATGGTAGAAGTCCAAAGTGTGAGGTACTTAAATAAAATACTTATACAAAAAGTCTTAACAAGGGACATATTAGGTGGATGGATGTTTTTGCAATCCTTGTGCTTGTTCTAATTACCTAAAATTAAAATCATAAAGGGTTGTATTACAATTTTGAGTTTCAATATGTGTGTTAATTTAATAATGATATTATATCTAGAAGGCCCATTTGGTCTATTGGGGATCATTTGGTTACATGTCTACATTTGAGGATGCTCAAAAATTTGTGAGCTTCATTGATGAGTTGTTTCCTCCTCCAGAAGTGAAAATTTCCAAAAGAATATTAAGAATCTGATCCAAAATTAGGCTGTTTGATGGATACTTCTGTTGGAAAAAAAATTTATTCTGAATCCATCCGAGTGTACCCAATAAAAACTTGTATTGGTTTCAAGATGGAGCGCTAGCCACTTAGTGACACTGGTCTTTTGCATTACCAATAATGGCTTGTTAAAACACATTTTGCAAAGTACCACCACAAGAAAGGGAAAAGATACCAATGATGTATTTTATTGGAACTTACATAGATCATGAAAATTAAAACTATATGTAATTGTATTATTATTGATGTATAAAGGGACAAATTATTTTGGGATTTCATTAATTCAAGAGAAGCAACTTTCTCTGGGGAACACCAAAGTACAATTTGCTACTAATGATACTCAAATTATCAGGACTAACCATAGCTTAAAGTGATATCTAGTGTGATTTTGGAGAGAACTGCTCAACTGTGATCATCTTGGAAGTCATTGGTATGATTAAGTCATGTGCCACTAGAATGTTCTCAATTGAATTTCCTTGTTGAATGAAGGAAACTAAATGTGAGTGCACTAAACTATAACATTTACTACACCTTATTCAACACTAATTTTTTCACCTAGAAAGAAAGCAAATAATGCTAAGAAAGAAGTGATCTTATGATTATATAGAAAGCAAGGATGGCAACACTCAATCACAAGGTAGCAATACAAGTTTTAATTCAATCACATAATGAGGATCTAAATAATGATTACCACATAAATTATGACCTCCCTTCTCAAACTACAACCTCCCTTACCTCAAATTTCAGGTGACAATTATAGTAGAACCCATCCTCCTCTATCCTTTCAAATCGTGACTATGGTATGTGACTAATTCAACTTATTACCTTCTCAATCTGTGACAACCATCAATCGCATTGCAATATTCCTCCCTAGAGTGCGATCCCCTTTCATCCCAACCTAAGTCTCCTTTGTCTTATTACAAATTGACTCATCAAATTTCCATCACATTTCTCTTTCCCTCATCACAACATATCTCTCTGTCAATTCATCGCATGTTGACCCTTAAATCTATTCATCTACCCTAATCCATCATCCAAATAAACACATCATGTAACTCTCAAGAGGGAGTGATACACATTGTTTGCAACTCTTTCTATTAGGAAAAATTCTCCTTCAAATTTAATTTAACCTTTCACCCTGAAACTTGTTCTTGTGGGTTTTTAATTTCACCATTCGAACTCTGTTTAAAATTCGAATTGATTCAAGGAAATGTGACAAACACATGGCAATGACTTGAATCACAAGGGTTTCTTAAACAACCACAACTAGGCTAACAAGAAATATGAAGGTGAGTCGAAAATATGAGGGGATCTCCCATGAGCATCCATAATCTGGAGGAAATTATCTACAAAATCACACAATTGTTTTAGTCAACCCTGAGTATTATGCCCATGCTTTGTCATTTTTAAATGAAAGATTAAATCGAGTTTGGATGCACCTATCTACAATTGGACTCTTGAAAGATAAATTTGATCCAATGGTATTTGTCATGAAAGTGGAGAAGTCACCATTAGACTAACATGTTAGCATCAAATATTTAGATGCTCAATTTCAAGAGAAAAAAGAAGTGGCCAAGCTTCCTTGTACTTGGTTTAAACTATATGAGTATATTGATATCAAGCCTCCAAAAGGGTTCATTCTATATGTTGAGCCAGGAATAGGAAAATCACTAATGGAAAAGGAAAATGACCAACATATGCAACATTAATACATATTGTTGGAAGCGATCCGATCTAGAAATATTTGGGAGCTTCTTTAGCAACTTAGATAGTTGGAGCTGATAGTATTGAATTTTTTGCTGTAATTTTTTTTTTGTTTAATTTTTTTACTTAGAATATTTACATCTACCTTGGCTTTAGTGAAGCAATTGGATCTCATAATCATGATGCACAACAAATAATTTTTATTATCAATATGAAAAGGAAAATGGTGGAAATAATCTATGGAGAAGCAACTGAATTGGATCAAAAGAATGTGAAGCAAGGACACTAATAGATCGAGAGAAGCTTTCCCCTTGATATGTAAAAAAATATAGAGTTGAAGAGGAGAATAATATATTTCACAACCCCAAGGAGGAATTGCTTCAAAACTAATTAGAGAGGCTCAATAATAGTGAAAATGTGGTAAAGTTTCAGGTTCTCTTCTATGGGAAATACATTTCAGGATCTCTAAAAACTCAACTACTGAAATCAACAAGTTCATCACCAAACATTTGTGCATTTTTTGTCATCATTGTCTTATACTATGAGAACTAATGAGATCAATACCTTTGATCCAAAATTTTTGTTCTTGCTAAAGATATACAACTTTGAACTTCTACAACATATTGTAGGAAGAGGATTGATGGGATATGGATAATCGTTGGAAGAGAGAAAAAAAAACCTAGCGTTCATGAGTTGAAAACTCCCTTGGATGTCCTAAGGTCGATTAAGTTGATATATTCCCTCTATAGATAAGCAAAAGTAATCAGAGAATGAAAAATTGAAAATAAAGCGTTCAATTCACATTTAGGCTATATAGATGAATTCTAAAGTGATCACCAATATTACAATGAAAAGTTTTTAATGCAACATTAAATATGTCATGTTGATAAATATGGAGGCAATCCAAGTGGCACCAAGGTTCATTTGTTAGTAATAATCCTTAAAACAGGTGGTATGGTATATTTTGATACTCCAATAGAATAAGGTCATTGTGAAAACATTGCAATTGTTAGCAATTATGAAGAAGCTAGGGATTAAATCATTTGGTAGCTCAATGTTATATTGTCATCAATTCTAGAGGTTTGGCATATATTTTTCAAGAAAATGGGATTAGAAAATAGGATTTAGAGCTTTGTCAAAATTTAAACTCCACATCAAAGGATGCCTAAAACAATCATACTCACAAGCAAATCCTCAATCACACGTGTCACCTACAGTCAGATCTTGAGAGAAGCAACAACCCCAAAAGGTTTTTTCCAGATGTTGTTATGGTTCATAAAGGATACAATGAGTGATATTTTTTATTTTCTTTCAACTTACTTGTGTGGGATTCTACAATGAGGAAATTCTCAAACCTAGTTCTATTTTTGGAGGCATCACTCCTACCAACAGTTTCCCTAACAACAAAAATTCTAAGAGGGGTATTATTACTTAATGAAATATGATGGAGATATAACACTACCTATCCTAGCCTACTAAAAATACCTCTAACTCAAATTTTTTTGGCCCCCTCACACTTGAGTTTATGACCTAACAAGTTTATTTGATGACCTGATTATGTTAGGTATCTTACTAGGTCAAAGATCCATCAATTATCAACTAGTGTAGTAGTAGAAAAATGCACCTCCACTACAATTCAATGGTGAAAGACTCATTCAAGAACCCTTGCAAGCTTCTACAATTTACATCAACAACAAAAACTATACCAACAACAATCTTATTCATGATAAAGGGAAGTATACTTATTACAACCTTTTCCTATTTTGTTTTCATATATTTCCATGATTATTGGTTGTGTTCTTGTAGGATTAATGTTTCTTAGATGGTTGATGGTGATATCAAGTTACGAGCTGCAATATCGAAGTGCATTGTATTTCCTTCTCTCAAATTGTAATAATATTTTGTAATATTTGGGAAAATAGTAAATGTTAAAATCATCCAAGAGACATTTAGAATATGAAAAGTATTAGGAGTTGAATGGGTCATGAAGGGAATTTGAAGAGTCAAGGGAGAGGTGAAAGGTCACCCACTCATTTTCATAAATATACCCTTGTGCCTCATTTGGGGGGAGGATTTTAGCACTTAAGCTTTGCTAGCATTTATATAATTGTTTTGTGCTTAGGCGGTTAGATCATTATCGCTCTTGGAAACTTTTAGGTTGAGTGATGGCGAGATAGGGGTTTTTTCTTGGAGATTATATAAGAAACCACCATTATACTATTGGATTTTGATGGTTTTTTGGTGCTTGTACTTGAATTTGAAACATTATTAATGAGAATATTTTCACTCTTTTCATTGATTATGTGCATTTTCATGGTTTTTGTAATGGCTATCTAGTATTTTTATTGTGGGTTCAAGTGCGCTTACATATTGGATATATGTTGGTGAACTAATTCGTGACTTAAGGATTTTACGTTTACTTTGAATCTTTGATCTCTTATTGCATGCTACATCAGTAACCTATTATGAAATAATTTGCAGTTAACTTCTAGAGCATTCTCATTTGTGTATGCCTTAGATGGTTTTAACTTATTGAATCCTTCTTGAGATATACTCCTCCTTGTTATTTTGTTGGTATATTCCTGTATTACATTTCGAAAGTGATCAATCATGCACTGATTCCCTCCCCATTTTCCAGCATTTCACTCTTTCTCACATACTATCTTCACTTCACTTGATATCCAATAGAAAAAACAACATGGTGGAAGTCAGGCCCACCTACTTGACAGGGATCTTATCCTAAACATTGTGAGGTCTAATTGGGAATTCAAATCAGGGAGACCCCTTACTGTTGGGTTTTTTTCCACCATTAACATGTCCTTGCAGAGAACAAGTTCTTCTCCTTCCTAGATAGGTTCAATGGGTACAACCAATTCCAAATTAGTCCTGAAGATCATGATAAAACCACCTTCACATGTACGTGGGGAACCCTGTTCTACATTCTTCTCCCATTTAGTATGTGTAATGCCCCTGCCATATTATGGAGGGATGTGTTGAGTATACTCTCTGACCTTGTGCATGATTTAGTGGAAATCTACATGGATGATTTTACACCCTATGTGCATGATTTCCAAGAGGATCTCTAAAACCTATATGGAAACTCTTAATAAGGTGTAAATAAATGAACCTCTCCCTAATCCAAGAGAAATGCATATTTATGATGAATGAGGGGATTGTTTTAGGGAAATTTCTCTCTTCAAAAGGAATCCAAGTAGATCCTAACAAAATCAACATCATAAAAAGAGGTTCATGTTCCTAAAAAACAGAAAGATGTTTGAATTTTTCTAGGCCTTGCTCGATAGTATCAAAGATTCATCAAATATTGTAGCAAGATTGCTTCTAATTTATTTTCATTAATAAAAAGAGATGCATATTTTTGATGGACAAATTTATGCCAATTTTTTTTTTGAGGAAATTAAAGAAAAAATAATGAAAACACCTAGCTTCATAGGTACAAATTGGACTTTTCCATTCCATATCCACACATATCCATCAGATAAAGTAATTGGGGCAACACTATGACAACATGAAGGTAAATTCCCCATGCCATTTTTTTTATAGCAAAAATCCATCCAAGGATAGACTTAACTATATATTTACTCAAAAAACTCCTTGATATTGTACATTCTTTAAACAAATTTAGGAATTACATTTTTGGCTATCAGGTATTTTTCATACTGACATGTAGTGATCAAATGCTTAATGAATAACTAGATGTGAATGTTTTCATAAATAGGTGGTTATTATTGCTGCAACAATTTGATTTGACTATTGTTGACAAACCTAGAAAAGAGAATGTCGTTGCATATTTTATTTCAAGACTAACCTTTTCTACAAAGAATAAAGAAGTGGTGGATGACCAAATCCTTGGTGAACCTCTTTTTTCCATCTCACTTCTATCTCCATGGTCGCCGACATTTCCAACTTCCTAGCTACTGACGAATTTCCTACTCACTTATCTTCAAGGGAGAAAAGTAAAATTTTCAGAAAAAACACTCCCTACACTTAGATTGGGGGAAACCTCTTCAAGTTAGGACCAAATCAAATCCCGAGAAGATGTATCAGAGAGGGTGAATTTTATGAAATCCTCGGAGCTTGTCATGATGGACCATGTGGAGGCCATTTTTCTGCTAAGAAGACAACCTACAATATCTTGTAAGCATGATACTATTGGAAAAATCTTCACAAATATGTCCATAGATACACTTCACAATGTGATGAATGCTAAAGGATGGGGAAACCAACTCAGAAGGATGAAATTTCTTTACAAACTCAATTATATTTTAACCCATTTGAGAAGTGGGGCATAGAATTCATTAGTCATACTGATCCTCCATTCATAAAAAAAAGATACATTATTATGTGCACTAACTACCTGACTAAGTTGGGTGAGGTGAAAAAAGTAAGGTAAAAATTTAGTAGAAAGTAGTTGAGTTTATAAGAGAAAATAATTTCTAAAAGTTTGGTTTTCCAAGACAATTGGTGACAAACCAAGGCTCCCAGTTCACCTCCAATATGATTGAGAGAATAAGGAAGAAACACCACATCTGACACCAAAAGTCTACTCCATATCGCTCTAAAGAAAATGGACTAGTGGAGGCGATTAACAGAGCATTAGAGAGAGCTCTAACCAAGGTGACTAACAACAACAAAAAAGGATTGAACAAAGAGGTTTGTTGTGGCCATATGGGCCTACGACACCACTTCGAAGATGACTACTGGGTACACCCACTATGAGTTAATATATGGAGATAAGGTCTTATTATCTATTAAGTTCGAGTACAAAAAATTGAGGATGGAAGCCTTGGTCGGAATGGATCTCATCAAAGAACATGATAAAAGGTTGCAACAATTAAATACACTTGATGAACATAGGATGTAGGCCTTATTACATACCAAAGTGGTCCAAATGCAAAGATAAATATGGCATGGCAAGCATATTAAAACCATAGTCTTCTAGGAGGGTGGTTGGGCCATCTTATATGACTCAAGGTTTAAATATTTTAAAGGGAATCTCATGACCAAATGGTTGGGGCCCTCTCTGGCTGAAAAATTCCATGATAATGACTTAATCAAGATCAAAACTATAAATGAAGAGTAGATTCCACTTTTGGTAAATGGATATTGGTTGAAATTCTATAATAATCCCCTATCCAAGGCTAAATTTATTGATTCAATAAATAAGGAAATGAATTTGATTGAGATCCTCAAAGATCCAAATCCATTCAACCTATGATTGAAAAAAAGAGAAAAAAAAACCCTCTAGTGAAAACCTTGTTTGAGGAACTTGAGGTAGACCCATTAGTTGAAAAACTCTATGAGGTAGCCCGTGAGTTTGAGAAAAAAAAATAAAAACATTAAATAACCCCGGGTGAAAACATTAGCCAAGGCACCTGGGGAAGACCTACTAGCTGAAAACCTCCACGAGACAACTAGTGGGCCTCGAAAAAAAAAACAAAAAAGAGAAAAGAGAAATAATCAACAAAAAATGATACATTAGAGGAAATTTCAACCTAAAAGTATCCATGAATTTTTCATGTAAATTCCATGTCATAATATATAAACCAATCAAAATCCTTTAAATTTAAAAAGAGGTACATGTACCTATTTTGGAGGGAAAAGAAGAAAAACTATTCTTTTAATTGTATTTTTGGCTTATTTCCGTATAGGTTTTCTCAAATTTCAAGTGTAGACACTTGTTGGATGTAGAATTAAATTCCCCCCTCCAAAGAGTACCCATTATGCATAATTTTGAGAAGACCCACATTTATAAAAATTGAAGATACATTAAAAACATGATCAACATGTTTTTTTAATGTATCTTCAATTTTTATCAATGCGGGTCTTCTCAAAATTATGCATAATGGGCACTCGTTGGAGGTGGAATTTAATTTTTCATCCAATGAGTGTCTACACTTGAAATTTTAGCAAACCTATAAGGAGATAAGCCAAAAATAAAATTTAAAAGGTACTTTTCTTCTTTTCCCTCCAAAATTCATAACTCTTATTTTATTATTTTAACTATTATTTTTATATTTTTTCTTAGGAAGCCACTTTTAAGCTAAAATTTACTCTAAAGAAAAATGTATTTTATCTTACCTTGATTTGTGTGCAGGTATCAAAGAGGAAAGGAACAAACCATCTTGCACATTTGGCCTAAGGAATTAAGTCATGCATTCCCAGAGGGCCTAAACAATTCCCCTACACCATTTTCCATCATCATCCATCATCCACAACATCATATCCACATATCCATATATTTTCCATTAATTTCTCTCCACTTCCTTGAATTTCTATAGGAAAGTCCTGTAATGCTACAAGATAGGCCAGATTTTATAAAAACCTATAGATCAAGGAATTTCTCTCCATCTAAGCTAGGGAAAAGAATTAGAGGCATCCTAACACCTAGATATTCCATCCATATTCATTACATCCCATTTTTTCCTCCAATGTTCATCATTTTTAATCCTGCAAGAACTCAAATCCCTTGTTTTTCCATCACCATAATCACAACCCTTTCCATCACCAGCATCAACTTCTCCTTGAATTATCAATATTCCTTGATGTTTCAGAATAATATTGTGATGATAATGAAGGATTTTTGTGGCTGATTTAGGAGACTACACAGTCCTGTAGTAGCCTGTAGAAATCATATAGGCCCAATTATCTAACATTTTTGAGAGATATCATAACATGCCCTGCACATCTATATCAACATCAACATCACAGACTCCCCTTCCAGCTCTCAAAATGGGCCTGAGTAGCTACATGATTTCGTGTAAAATCTATAAGGTTACATGTTAAAATACAATAACATGAGAACACTTTCAAATACATTAGAGCAATCTCCAACATTATAAAAAATTAAAACATCAGGTATGTAGATCTCTTACACTTACCATTTGAACTCATTTTAGGCATTAGTAAACATTATGAGTGCAAAAAATGAATGGTTTTATAGCCATATAATACTAGCATAGGTCTTGTTCAATATTTTCCATTCATTTCTCTCCATTTCCTTGAATTGCTACATGAAAGTCCTATAATGCTATAGGATAGTCCAGATTTGTTAAAAACCTACGGATCAAGGAATTTCTCTCCATATAAGCTAGGGAAAAGAATTAGAGGAGACTACACAATCCTATAACGATATGAATAAATCATATAGGCCCAAGTATTTAAAATTTTTGTGAAAGATAACAACATGCCCCGCATCTCTAGATCAACATCAACATCGCAGACACCCCTTCTAGCTCTCAAAATGGGCCTGAGAAGCTACATGTTTTCATGTAGACTACTATAGGATTACCTGTTCAACAACAATAGCACGAGAACACTTGCAATACATTAGAGAAATATCCAACATTATAAAAAGGTAAAACATCAGGTATGCAGATCTCTTACACTTACACTTTGAACTTATTCGAAGCAATAGGGAACGTTATGAGTGCAAAAAATGAATGGTTTTATAGCCAGATAATACTAGTAGAGGTCTCATTCAAAATTGGGAAAAAATTCACTTTTTATAAGGGTTATCCACACATGTGAGGGTGAATAAGAAAAAACTAAGGGACCATTTAAAAAGTAGTCCATTGTTTCCTACTAATGACGAAGTAAAGTGGAATAACAAGGATGCTAAGATAGAGAAAGGTAGGTGGGGGATAACTCAACTACAACACATTAAATTTTCTCATTCACCACCCAAAACTATCCCCACTTAACCTCAAGATCACTTCAATATCACCTTCTAATCTCACTTCACATTTTTCATGAAAATAGTGTTAAAAATCCTTGAATAATTCTACCATTGCTATAGGATAAGGTTACAATATATTGGGTTAAAAAATTCAGAGCTACAACAACCAATTAGTAACAAGATATAGGATATAGAGGGTTCTGCTATAGGACACATAATATCACAAAAAATGCTCACAAAGACCTTAAACAAGCTACTAAAGGAAGGCTATCAAGAAATCACAAGTATTACATCTCACCACTTCCTTACTCACATTTGGCATAAGGATTGATTGTTGGTTACTCTAATTTATCATTCATCAAGTTTTATTTGTCAAAAAGTGAATTAACAGGAGAAAAATAAGTGTTTTTACCTCTTCATATTTGTTTTTCCTCTGAACATACTTGAGGAGTCTTAACTGGAGAAATAAAGTTGTTGATTTTGAATCCAATTAGAGGACTGTGCATTTTTATTAGCTATAGAATTTCCCATTGCCACATGAAAACCCCAATTCTTGTAGTAGCACAGAAACAAAATTTCCTTGAAACTCTTTTTTTGTGTGTCATATAATGGGATGAGGATTCAATAGGAGAGAACCTAATAATACCACTTGGATTCATCAGAATCCTGAGGTTAGGGTCATCTTAGAAAAATTTCTCTGGTTAGGGTTCTTTAAGAAACTTATAGGATATGATGACGAAATTTTACTAGAGTTTGCCTCAAACTTACAACAACTTGAGGGCTAGGAAGTAGTCATTTTTGTCAAAGGTTTGATAATATACATGGATGAAGGCTTAACTAGTGGGGTCATTACCTTCCAAAGTGGATGCAAAAATTAAAGAGGACATACATGAAATCATTGGTGCCAAGAGATGATTTTTTCTCCCTAATGAGAAACCAGATGAAGACAAAAAAGATGAGATAACATATCATATCCTCAAGAATATCTCCTATGAAGGAAGGCTAAACATCGTTTATGCTTATTAGTTTAGGATCCTTTATCAATTCAGATTCTAAGCTAACCTACATATTAATGAGAGGCATCCCACACTTCTCCTCCAGTCCTTAAAAGAGATGAGCACCAAAGTGAAGGAGGGAAAACAAATTTCCTGACCCATCATGGCCTAATCTTGAATTAATAGTTGTGGATGCATTAGAACATGTTCAACACCCCATTCCCTAGGTAGACTTTGTATACATCGATAGACAAGATTTATTAGAGGCCAAGATGAATTAGTAGAACCTTAGATAGAGTTGGTAGAACCCTAGGCTAAATTAGGAAGACACCAAACATAATTTCAAACACAAAAACTCATGTAGAGGTTAAAACAACAATAAATCACATGAATTTAAGTTTGTATGCAAAATTTATGTCTCATGCAAGTTGATATATCTTGTTTATCACCATGGTACCAAATTAATGCCACATTAACTCACATCTTTTGTCCAATTTACAAGCTCAAGGGAAACCCTAGAGTACTTCCCTTCATTTTAAGGATGGTACCTTGGGTAGGCCCTGAAATATTCAAGGCATAAGGATGGAAACAACAAAGCTTGAAGACATTAAAACAATACTTGATATGAGCTCAACATATCACTTGTGGAAATTAGATCTCGATTAGATGAGAGCCACGAATGGAGAGAGAACAACGAGTGGACAATGAACGAGTTGCAACGATTGACGAGTGGAGACAATCAGGTCTTTTAGGTACAGTTTTGTCAGGGAAGGTACAATCTTATCAAAGCGGGTACAGATTCTATTAGGGTAGGGATTATTAGAGCTGGTCTTATCTTGGTGGGTACAGGTCTTAACCAGTCAAGTGAGGCAAGTAAGGCCCATAGCATGTCAGAATTTCTAGGATCCATCAATGGGGTGGGGTAAACTATGGTCTTATCTTGTATAATAATCATTCATCCCAATCACCCAAGATAAACTCGATTGACACTACACCAGCCTACATTATTCACACACATATATATATATATATATATTCATGTGTAAAATTTCATCATATTTGTCCAAAACACTAACTTTAATTAAAAATAAAAATATTTAAAAAAAAAACTCATTAAAAAGACTCATTTAAATAACACCAACCATAACAAAAATTAATAGAAATTAATAAAAACTATTCATTTAAATAAGTAAAAAGTTTTAAAATGATCTAGTTATTAATTGATTTAAAAAACTGAAAATTTTGCAAAACAATTTAGTTTTTACTCAATCTTTATTTTTATGATTTTTTTTTTATTAAAATAAACTATAATTATAAAGAAAAAATACACATCATAATGAATTATTCAAATAAATAAAATTCTACAAAGTGATTAAATTTCTACTTGCACTTTTTTTATTTATAAAAAATTAAATATTAAAATAAAAATTATAATTATAAAGAAAAAATACACATCATAATTATAAAGTGGAGAAACCAAATATCAAAATTTTAAAAATTAGCATATCGTAAAAAATACAGCATTGAAAATAAAATCTTCAAAACTAATCAATAATATTTGAAATCCAATATGTAAGGTTCGAAGTTTATCATGCCATCCCTTACCTTATTAGTCCCTGCCTTTGGAAGTGCAGGGACTATAACGTTCACTCAGACATTGATGAGCTATTAATTCATCCCTTATTTCTAAATTTTCATTCCTTAACCAATTTGTTCGGCTGGAAATTTTGTTGCAGGAAATTTTTAACCAAACTTTTGAATTTACCCTCTTATTTCGGGCTTCAAGTGACTAGATGTTGTTTTAGCAAGGGCAAGTTAATAAGTTTTTCAACTCAAGGTTGGGGAGCATATTTTATACAAAATTTTTGAAAGAAAGATCGAAGCAAAGTTATCGTAAGTTTTCATTCAAAGTTCAAAACTCCAGAGGTTTTACGCAAAGTTTGAAACAACTCATCCACCTTTTTATCCAAAATTTGAAACTGCATATTATTCCAAATTTTTTCCGTATATATCCTTATCCATAGGTTTACAATTTATTCTACCTTTCCACCTATTTCCCCCATGCATATTGGAATAAATTAAACAGCTTTTCTGCCTCGCCACCTATTGCTACCATGCAAAGTTGTTGTCAAGCCTGCAAGGTTATGGTGTGGGCATCCTTCCATCTTCCGGATGTTATCCAACTAGCGTGTTGCATCAGAGACAAACTCATTGAAGAAATCATTGGCGTGCAATTATTATGGCGCAGGATATACGATAGCTCGCTATTGAGCATGTCATATCTCGGGTTTGAAGATGTTAGTTTATAATATCCTTGCTGATGTTAATTCATAATAGCTCTCAGTAGAGTAATTGTCTACACACCCTCTGAATGAATGGTAAAACTTTCTCTTGATGGGTACCATGATTTTGACAATAAGACAACTTTGAAAAACATGATGACAACATAAGAATATTGAAAAACACGATGAAAACATACACATAGATGACACAACGAAATTTACAAACAGATAATGTCAGAACGAAATTTGCTACACTTCCGAAAAGGTTTAGGTAATACATTACCCTATCCCATGCATGGGTAAATATGCTGCACAAGGTGCTCTTGTTGAGAGAAGCATTCTACCACGGTCTTCTCGTCATAAGTCGAACGACAAGGTCAAAGAAGGAAGACTAGCTAGTCTATATCCCTAGTCAATAGTGAAAAATACTGTGAAATGAAATTATTGAGTAAATCAAAATGAATTTCAAAGTTCACTTGGGTGGTTATGAAAAAGATGTAAAAGAAGTGTTTTCAAGTAGTGGGTGATTTGATGGTTTTTTTCTCCAAGGACTAGCTGAAGCTTCCTTTTCAAAAAATATCTTAGTCCTCGCCCGATACATCTTAAAACCTGAATGCTTAGCCTGGTACCTCTTAAAACTCGAATGGTTCATGTTGTTAGAAGTTGAATGTTCACTCAAGTTGTTGAATAAGGTCTACCATGTAACCCCTAATTCTACACTTATGGCACAATATTTATGACACAATATTTAGATACATTTTAAACTGATTTACTTATTATTGCATTCACTAACCTGCTTATTTAATAGATATATGTGACATGCAGTGAGGAAACTGCAACCATTATTCCAGCAGAAACCGTGGTAGGGTTCAATCCATCACCAATCATTGCCAAATTTTCATCTCGTGGTCCAAATAAACCAACTGAAAACATTCTCAAGGTAAATCCGTAAATTCAAAAATTTCTTGCAAAAACATCCATTTTTGAGAGTTTATCAGGTAGCCAGGTTGCCATGTTTCCCTTTCTCGTTAACTATATCAAATCAAATTGTATTGCAGTTAGGAATTACTTCTCCCAGAGTCAACATATTGGTCGGATGGACCCAGGAAAACATGTTTGACAATCCCCCTCCAGGCGAATCGCCCAGTCCCTATGCTATAGTTTCAAGGATATCCATGTTCTTTCCACATGTCAGCAGAATTACTGCCTTATTGAGATCTTTCAACCCTAAATGGAGTGACTCGGCTATCAAATCTGTACTCATGACTACAACTATGATTCCAAGAAGCTCAAATTATCAACAATTTTGAAAGCCTGAAGGCCAAACTCCATTTGTCCAATTTCATTTTTGATTAATTTTTTCTCATTTTTGCAGAAAAAACAATGGACAATGCAAACTATCATATAACGAATAACACGAGCAACAATTTTGAAATCCTAAATGCCAAATTCCAGTTTTCCAATTTCAATTCTCTTTAATTTTTTCTCACTTTTGTAGCAACTACAATGGACAATGAAAACGCTCATATAACGAATAACACGAGCTCCTCAGCCACAACATTTGATTTGGGAATAGTGGTTTGGTTCTCTTACCATGCATAAATATTTATTACACAAGAGAAATAACTGACCAATCTTTTATAATATCTAATGGGTTAAAGACATAGGACCAAAAGGATCAGAGTTTTTCCTAGAAAACTACTCCATTTTTCCATACAAATGAGCATTGTATCAGGTTACAATTCAATTGGATGGATACTTCGATAACTATTTTGTAGTTTATTTATACTTACCTATAGCAAATATTCTCATAAAGTGAAGCAGAATGCTGACACATTTGCCAAAAGAAAATATTTGACCATGAAGTGAGTCTCAAATACCAAACCATTTCTTTAATGCGAAGCTCGCCCTTGAATACTACTGATCCCAACACTAAAAAAGTAACAACACATTAGAATGTCATCATTGACAAAGCTCTACAACGCTTATAATAAACAAATATTTTGATGCATACCAGAAAAGAGGGGATTTCTGGAAAATGAAAGTTATAATTAGTCTCCGCGCATCCAATCCAAAACACCACAACAACCCCAAATTCGTTGTAAAAACATACTTCTTCTATTTTCAGAATCCTGCAACATAAAGACACAAGAGCTCTTGTTATATGCGAATCTATATCCATTTGGTTATGCATGTAATTTATGAAGTCCTAACTTTCTAAAGAAGAGTTTGAAAATAAATTGGAACAAAAACCTCGTGATTTTGATCCCTACTTCCTTGACTTAATTTTTCTGATGTTTTCATTCGCCTTTTTCTGAATCTCACTTTCACTTTGTTGATCTAAATTACTTGATTCAGCTACCTTGGATCCTTCACTCGACACTAAAATGCTATTTTCTATACAAGTTTTATGCCCCGCAACTTCATCTAGATGCTCAGTTTCCACAATCTTAGCATCTGGTCCATGATTCTTAGCTCCCGATTCAACTCTATGTGATAAATCTCCTCCTTATTCTATAGTATTAATAATCTTGTTTGGGTCATCCGCTCTTCCTTGTGAAGGAACTGGACCTCAGGTTGGTTGATGAAAGCAATCCAAATATAACAAACTCATTGTTGTAACATAAATGGTTTTGATAAAGTTAACATTTTTAGAAGAAAAAAATGTTAGATAAAAAAAATAAAAAGGAAAAATTTTGTTCAAAGAAATAGTGAAAATGAAAAATAAAATGTGTGTAAATAAATATGGAAAAAAGGGACAAAAAAAGAAAGAAAGAAAGAAATATATATATATATATATATATATATATATATATATATATATATCTTTTTTGTCCCTTTTTTCATATTTATTTACACACATTTTTATTTTTCATTTTTCACTATTTCTTTTGTTCATTTTTCCTTTTTATTTTTTTTTATCTAACATTTTTTTTTTCTTCTAAAAATAATTAACTTATCAAAACCAATTATGTTACAACAATGGGTTTGATTGTAGCACAAATAGAAAAAGAAAAGAAAATGGTATATATATATATATATATATATATATATATATCCCAAAATAGTGGCGTGCATGTTTAAATGTTTCCTTTTTAAATAGTTTAATCACATTTTATTAACAATAATTGTAATTAGTGATTGAATAAACAAGTTTAGTGAATAATGAAACCCGACAAGAAGTTTTGTCATTTTTCGTTAAAACACTGCAAAGTCAAAATGTCATGATTTGTATTGAAATGTGATCAATGACCTGTAGACCGCTCTGCACCCCCCGAGGCCATTTGATGTTTAGTCAATTGGGGAGGGGGGGTGAAAAAAGCTGGGACATTCAAAACCACCAACGCCACGTGCCCCTTTGACACACACTCAACACCCCCTCACACAAAAACCATAAACTATTATCTCCCTCCTCCAAAATCCACTACGCTCATCTAATAAGGCTGTTAGGCCCTCTTCCCGCCAAAAGCTACAATCCACTCCCTCTCTGCCAAGTGTCAACATCTACGCCAATCATTCTATTCCCGTTGTGAATTATCCATTTAACATTAAATTCCTCCGCCCCTCCACAACCAGTAAAATAACATTAAGTCATATTGCTCCAAAGAGCAAGGTTTTATTGTTTTAACATAGCAATTGATTGTTCACAGGTCTATCCATTCCCTCTGCTATGATAGCCATTTCTAGGTTAAGCTACTGCAACCAATCATAGAGTCGAAGTATTCTTACAACGACAAGGGAATTTGAAGACTTCCACTGCATTTTTCATACAACAAAGGGAATTCAAGCTTATCTCCGGGTAAATTACAATCTTTTCCTTATTTCTTTCTGCTCATGTATTCAAAGAAGAAATCCAAGAACATAGAAAACCCCATGCAACCTCCTTCCATTGACCCGGACAATCAACGTTTAGTGGACCAACACTACAAAGTTGCAGAAACCAATTGCATGTTCAATCTTCTCGAACTCCACAATTGGTTAAAGAAGAAATTCTTGGATTTAAGTGATGAATTGAACCTATGGAATTCATCTCTCCCTTAGTATATCTTTCCATAGATCCATTATTTCCCTGAATTTGTTGTGTGGTGTCTACTAATGTCAGTTTTTGCATCCCATCACCAGTGATCAAATGGACTCTTATCATGTTATAATAGGGTCCTTAAGTCAATTTTTTGTCATTTTATTAGCCTATCATCATGCAAAAATTTGGTCACTGGATGTAGATCTATGTCTTTTTTTCTCCTTCGAAATTTTTACTAATTGCTGGTTCATTTGACCTCTCAGCTGAGTGTATCATCATTCAAAGTTTTTATCATCATTAAATTCATCTTTATCATGGTTTCATTCAATCCAAAGTCTCCATTAGGTCTTTAGGGTTCGAAGGTCATTAAATCATCATTCCATGCATAAAGTCCAGCAAGTGGAGGAGTGACAATAAAGTAATTTCATTAATAAATTTGATTTCAAAGAAAAAATGTAATTTATGTTCTTATTTTGCAATAAGTACTCCAGAGTTCCAAGAAGCTAGAAATTCCCAAATTCCACTAGCAAATGTTGAAGGTTCCACGAAGAAGTTCAATGTTCCAAAGCCACCAAAAGTTCAAAGTTCAAATGATTAAGTTTAAGGTTAAAAGAAAAAGAAAATGAAATGTTGATTTTGAAAAGGAAAATTTGGGTCCATGATCATTTAATGATTTCAATCCAAGTTTAAAGGGCCTTAAAAGACCAAAAGATATTCATTCTTACTCTTCAACATCGAGCTCTCAACTCAGGCCCAAGTCAAAAATGAAATTTTTACTTCAAAAAATCGAATTTCTGGTGCAACACTTGTTGGTCCTCGAATATGCCCATTTTCCATCATACAATATCACCATTCATTACCTAAATCCCTATGTTTTTAATTTATTCTGTACTATAATTCCTTAACTTGTCTCCAAATCACATTTTGCATCTTGTGGTTGATTATCATTAGTTTTCTTAGCTTTTTGATGATTAGAGATGATTTATTCATGATTTTTTAATGATGGTTTCACTAAGTTCAACTGTCGCAGGGTTCCATCGCTGAAATTCTTCACAAGTTAGTAGAGTACGAAAATGCCCAATTTGGGGCTTTGACACTTTCGACATGATTCCGAAGAAAATGAGAGAGTTCATTGTCAAAAATAATGTTCTAAAACCTTCCCATGACTTGGATTGCACCTAGGTCGCATATATGGGTCTCTAGAAGGAAATAAAAAAATTTCAAACTTCCAACTTTCTCCTCGATTTTTGTGCAGGTTAAGGAAAATGAAGAAATTATGGAACATGGGTTTTGGTCCCAGTATAGAAAATTTATTAAAACTCAATTTTTTTTATAAAAATAATTATGGTTTTGGATATACACAGAGGTCTTCGAGGCTGATTTATATAAAAATCAAGAAAATCCAGATTTGTAAAAATATCCCAAACAACCCTGTTTTGAGTTTTCATACCTAACAACCAAGTTCCAGATTGATAATAGAGGCTTTGGAGGGCTAATAGACCCTTTATGGCTTCGAAGGGGTCAAACACGATTAGCAAGGTTTCAGAATCGAGCTCGAACTCGATGATTCTTAAGAAGAGAGCCTCCAGATCAGTGTAAAGTCAACACATCCTAATGTTAGTGCTTGGTTGGAATTAGCTACGCCATGAAAATCAAGAATTTTCTCGTAATTAGATTTCAAATTCTAAGATTAGTTTTAGTTTTATGAGTTTTCCATGCAAATGAATTCATCACTATTTTATGTATAACGATATTGCCTATAAAGACCAACATAGGAATAAATTGGGGGGCGGGGGGCATTTGAGATTATCAGTTGTTGATTGTAAGTTTTGAGCTGCTGTCAAACCTTTTTATTTTTAATTGAAGTCTCCTATTCCAGTTAATACGATGGTCATGTGTTGATTCAGATCATTGCGAGTACAACTACCGTGAGTTTTTGATTTGAATGCCTTAGATTTCCTTTCCTCTACAAGTTTTTTTAGGTCACCTAGGTGTGGCAGGGCCCACCACAACCTGGTATCGAACTCCTTGTTAATTTGTAGATAGATATTTATGTGATTGCATTTGAATTTTCATTCCAACAATGCGTGGATTTGTTAAAGATCGTGATTTAATTTCACAACCCTACCTGGCATTATATTGCTTCGAATTCATTACAGTCATTGCATCGTGTGCTTGAATATTTTCACAGATCAATGCTCTCTTTCTCATAAGCTTTGTGTTTTTTTGAAAATCACTATGCACAAAACAATCATTCATGCCAATTTCTAATCTATGCGTCGTAACGAGAACTCCCAAATAAACCGTGTGCTTTCGTAGTCAACAGTGAAATTAGTTGAATGTGTACTCATAGAAGCCTTTGGTAGATGTGTGAGCAGATCTGGTTGAGTGTGTAAAGTTCAAATTTGTAGATGTATGTGGTAGCTGTGAAAAGTATGTTTATATCTCATGAATTTCATTCATAATGTTTAGTTTGATAATTCCTTTTGAAATCACATTTAAAATATGAAATTTTCTTTTGTATGTGTGAATTTTTTTATGAGCATCTATCGTTTAAGAATCATTAGGATTGAATGTTTGAAATCAGAATTTTAAATTAGACAGTGTGAGTTTGAATTTAACAGTGAGTGATTTTATTTCGGGGAGTATTATTTTACATAGGTTATGCAAAAATACGAGTTTTCAAGTGTGGATTTGAATTAGCATCAGTGAGTTTTATTTTTAAAAGCAATAGTATTTTAGGATCAGTGTGAATTTCATTTCGTTGTTTGACAGTATGAGTTTTTAGTGTGAGTTTAATCCATAGTGAGAATATTTGAAGAGTGATTAAATTTCATTTGAAAGCTTTTCGTGTAGCCTTAGTGCTCATTTTCCAGCATTTCAATTAGATAGTGAGAATTCTTGTATACAGTAGGGTTTCATCACAGAAGTTTGATTTAGAGTGTTTTTGATATAGAAAAGTCTCATTTTCATAAATTATATTTAGAATACTTTTATTCCTATTAAGGTGTTTCAAATCAATTAGAAGTTTGAGGCGTGAAGATAATTAGTTTTAAGTATAGTAACAGTAAGCATTTTCCTCTGTTTTAGATAGTTGAATTTATTATCAAGGCAGTGTGAGTTCTTTTCGAGATAGAGTTTTGTCTTGCATGTTAGCATCAGAGAATTAGTTTCACATTAGTGCGAAGAGTGAATAACTTGTTTTTTAGCTTGTTTAAAATTATTTTTAGCTTGTGTTATTTTCTCCGAGGAATTGAAATTAGATTTTTTTGGATTGGGATCGAGGTCGTAGAATTAGTCTTGTTTAAAATTAAAATTGTTTTGATAAAAATTAGTCACATTAATTGCGATTTCCATTTAATTTCTTGGAGCTTTATTTGAATGGTAGTTGGTTATTTGTTTTAATTCATAGGAAAATTTAATTATATTAGAAAAATTAAACTAGAAAAACAATTTTGTACCTAATCAACAAGTTGATTTTCGTACTCTAGTTTAGGGTAAAAGCTTTGATCTTGCGTTACTTGTGTTTGCGCCTTGAAGCTTATGAGTCATGAATTGATAATTTAATGTTGGAAATTATAATACATATAATTTCCCCAACAATGCCGCACTTTTACTTAAGGGGTTTCACTTTTCTGTGGAGCACACCGCACTTTTCCTTAAGGGGCTGCGCTTTTCTGGAGCTTGATGCGCTTTTCTTCTGCTCACTGCGCTTTTTCCAATGAAGTTGTGTTTTCTATCCTGGAGGCATAAAAAAAGTTCTGAAGGCTTCTAAATGTTTTTAGTGGTCAAGCATCTATGTACAAGTAAATTACATTCAACAAACTCCTCCTTGCAACTCAATCTCATAATTTTAGTGCGAAAACCCTCCATTGACCTCCATCCCGTGTTTTAGTGGTTAAGCCCTATTTTTCAAAGTTTTCAAGTTAAATTTACTTTTCCCTATACATTTCACCTCCCTCACACTCTTAATCATTCCCAACTCCTAAATCCTAGTCCCTACACCATCATCACTATCCTACGTTGCGTTTTTGGGCAGTTTAGGGTTTGGGAGAGTGTGTATTAATTCACTACACTAATACCTATACAATTTTCATCATTTTCCACCTTCCTATGCCTTTTAACACCCTCACCTACACTTCATATGCCCCCCCTAAACTTTTCCCATGTCAATTATTCTCATTTCCCCCACTTTCCCACAAACCCTAGCCTATTTCTATACTTTTGACACCTTCCTAGGCTAGGGTTGTGTTTTTACATTTTGGATGCCTACCCCTCACTAATTTCCTAAAATTATGCTTCCCTACACTCCCTAACATCTATCCCTACCCCTCAAAAATTTCCCAAGAACTTAGAAGCCCTCTAATCCCTTCATCTCCCTCCATTCCTAAAACTGCACCAAAATCTCCTGTTTTCCCAAGAGCAAACCCTAATTCTTCCTCCTACTAAGATATGATTTCACCATGGAAGCAGAGAACACATACAGTGAAAAGAAAAAAATACAATAATGGAGAAAATTCCTCAATAGTTGAGCCAACTAACATCAAAGAGATCAATGCCTCACAAACTCATCAAGAGGTCATTTGCTGCACATAGGGGCAATTATCCTTTAAAGTTTGTTTATGACTAAAGGGAGATGAATTTTACCAAAATGAAAGATGTTGTTTTCAATAATATAACAAGGAAAAAAAACCTCCTTCATTTTATACACAATTTTTATTATTTTGGAGAAATGCCCAAAACATAGTTGCTACAAGAGAGTTGCAGTACTTCTGGAGTACTCTTGGGAAAATTCATCTTTCTCTATGATGGAGTGTCCAAATGAATTTTTTGATGAGTCAAATGATAACTACAAAGAAATATATTTCCAATGAGCTATCATGAGCTCAATTTGAGTTTCGGAAGGCATCCAAAAGTGACCTACAACTTCACATTGCGCTTTTTCTAGATTGTCTGTCATCTTCAGAAAATCGAGTTTTTCTCAGTTAATTGATGAATTTCAAGAAATTTTGCTGATGTAAAGGTGTAAATAAAATGTAATTATGTCTTTTATGGTGACTTAAGGTATATAATTCAAGTAAAATTTTATTTTTGGTTCAAGTGAATCAGTTCCACCAAGATAAGGAGAGTTTGTTTACGTCCCTAGTCATTAGGATTCTAGTTGAGGATTTTGGGGAACAACTCCAAAAGTCATGGATTCGACCCCTGAGAGTGGGAGAAGTTTGTTTTGGTATATATATTTAATTTTCTTTATCATTTTAAGGTTTGGATGTTATGGAATTAAGCTTTGGAACACTAGCGTATTCAATCATTTTGGCAGGAACTAATATACAAAGTTGCAGCTATTGTGGTGGGATTCATGTGGTATGTGTTTTAGCAGTGTTTCCTCTTATGTTTCCATATGTTTGAACGTATTATGCCTTCCATATTCATGTACATGTCTTATGTGAGTGATTTCTAAGTTATATAAGCAGAATTCATTATTTTGGTACTCTATTTTGGAGAAATTATCACAGTTATGTTTCACTTTATTATGATATAAACGAATTCATAAATTTTATGCTCATTTTGAAACCCTAAGAGTCTATCACACTCACTAAGATACCTTAAATTTCTAAAGTGTGTGCCTACCTTGCCCCATCACATCTCTGCAAATATGATATTCAGTGCCCTGACCTAGCATTTCCTAAACCTAATTTACCATCTAGCACCAAATCCAAATCAATCAAACCCTAGGGCCTACTATAACTAGCCTAAAATATTCATTATCAAGTAAATTTGGCTATGATATCATTGAGAGAGTGCTATCAACCTAGTAGGGTTAGCTACTAGGTCAAAGAAATCTATGGTTACCTTTGCTGGTCTCCTTCTCAGCCTTCAGAGATCTGGTGAAGTGCTAACATCTTGGTGACCATACTAGGGAGCGAGGTGACAGATCTTCCCTAGGAAAGAGTGAAAAGGATCGGATCTGATTGATGATGATGAACAATGATCGGGCACAAGAAGGCTGTGCATATTTCACCTAGCGACTCTAGTGTCGAAGAATAATCCAAAGGTTTAGAATTTTCATGGCGACTCCACTATTCAAGAAGCGCTAGTTTGAAGAAATTCTTGGTGACCTCACTGTTGTCAGAATGGATTAATTTGTTCGAAGGTATGCTCCTATGAAATGTGATCACATTCTAGGTTTTCTGAACCGCATGCCTTGTGTATATTGGTAGACTTATCTCCCACAGTTCAAAGATGAGAAAGGAGATGATGTTGCTCTTCATCTTGTTAAATTTTACATGCATGCACGCAGTTTGAGTGTTCAATTTCCTGAATATTGTATGATGAAAATGTTGATGGCCACCTTGGAGGAACAAGCAAGATCATGGTATGAAGGTTTTCCACCTGGTTTTATTTATTCACTTGCTAATTTTCTTATGATGTTTTATGAAAATTTTAAAGAAGAACATCCATCTTTAATGCTGGTAAAGAATTGTTGCAAGAATTTTGAAGGTTTTATTCATAATTTGGAAAGTGTTTATGGTGATGAAGAATTGATGGATGAGGAAATTCAAGAGGCCTTTCTAGAAATTCCCTTCCAACAACATGAGAAAGAATTAGATACTAGCTGTCATTTAGTTCCGGAAAATTTCCAGCAAACCGTCTTTACCTTGAATGAAGAGAATTCCAATAAGCCATCAGTTGGTGAAGAGAAAGTTGTTTCCACTTCAACATATGAAGATGATCAACAATGCATTCAAGTTGCAGAGGACCAGGGCATTGAGGATTGTCATTCAAAATTTTCTTCTCATGTTTCATGTCTTGAATTTTTGTTTCAAGAAGAAATTTGCTCACCTACTTGTTTAGAATTTTTTGAAGACTAGGAACACACTCTCATTGATTACATTATGAAGAGAGATTAGATTCAAGAGAAAAAGGTACATTATTTCTTCTAGATCAGCAAGAGGTAAATTTTCATGTTTTTCAGAATCTAGTGGCAAGTTTGTTGCAGTCAATAGGGATGATATATTTTCTTAAATTTATGGATCGTGAGGACATGTTTAGTAGACACTTGGAGTGGCCTAGTTTTTGTTTTTTTTTGCCTGCTCGAGGAAAGTGAGAGCATAAATCAATTAAGTATCCATCTTTTGGATTGGTTAAACTGGAAGGATCACTTCACATGATTATGCATATGTCTTTAGCAGGTAGGTGGTTGACATCAAGATTTTAAGCCCTCAAGTCTCGGTGATATGCTTCCATCAATAGGTTTTGTAGTTTTTATTTTAGTCAGAGTCAGTTATTTTATCATGTCAAGTTTTCGGTATTCAGTTTGGTTTTTAAATTTTGACTCCATGCCCAATGGTTAGGCTACTTGGTCTATGGTGTTCTTGACACCTCCAAGGAGCTTCCATCCCCAGCTGCAACCAATGTTAGTGTCAGTTTTTGCATCCTATCACAAGTGATCAAATGGACTCTTATCATGTTCTAATAGGGTCCTTAAGTCAATTTTTTTTTCATTTCATTAGGTCATCATGCAAAAATTTGGTCATTGGATGTAGATCTAGGTATGTTTTTACTCCTTCCAAAGTTTTACTAATTGCTGGTTCATTTCACCTCTCAGCTAAGTGTCCATCACTCAAAGATGTCATCATCATTAACGTCATATTTATCATGGTCTCATTCAGTCCAGAGTGTCCATTAGGTATTTAGGGTTCCAAGGTCATTAAATCATCATTCCATGAACAAAGTCCAGCAAGTGGAGGAGTGAAAATAAATTAATTTCATCAATAAATTTGATTTAAAAAAAAAAAAAAATTTATGTTCTTAATTTGTAATAATTACTTCATAGTTCCAAGTGGCTGCAAATGCCCAAATTCATCCAAAAAATGTTCGAGGTTCTAGGAAGAATTTCAATGTTCCAAAGCCACCAAAATTTCAAAGTTCAAATGATCAAGTTCACGGTTAAAAGAAAAAAAAAATGAAAGGTTGATTTTCAAAAGGAAAATGTGGTTTCATGATCATTTAATGATTTCAATCCAAGTTTATAAGATCCTAAAAGACCAAAATACATTCATTCTTACTCTTCAACATTGATATCTCAACTTGCCCAAGTCAACAATCAAATTTTTACTTCAAAAAATCAAATTTATGGTTCAGCGATGTGCTTTTCCTTAAGGTGCTGCATTTTTTGTGGAGAAAGCTGCGTTTTTCCTTAAGGTACTGTGATTTTCTGGATCTCGATGCGCTTTTCTTCTGCTCACTATGCTTTGTCTAGTGAAGCTGCATTTTCTCTCCTGGAGGCATAAAACAAGTTCTGAAGGCTTTTGAAGGTTGTCAGTTGCCAAGAATATGTGGACAAGTAAGTTACATTCAACAAACTCCTCCTTGTCACTCAATCTCATAATTTTAGTGTGGAAACCATCCATTGACCTCCATGCTGTGTTTTAGTGGTTAAGCCCTATTTTTCAAATTTTGAAAGGATTTACTTTCCCCTAGACTTGTTTACCTCCCTCACACTCTTAATCATTCCCCACTCCTAGATCCTAGTCCCTACACCATCATCACTATCCTACGCTGTGTTTTTTGGAAGTTTAGGGTTTGTGAGTGTGTTTTAATTCCATACACTAATCCCTATACCCTTTTCATAATTTTCCACCTTCCTAAGCCTCCAAAAATCCTCACCTACACTCCTTATACCTCCCCTAACCTTTTCCCATGCCCATTCCTCTCATTTCCCTCACATTCCCAGAAACCCTAGACTATTGCTACAATTTTGACACCTTCCTAGATTAGGGCTTTGTTTTTCCCTTTTGGACACCTACCCCTCACTCGTTTCCTAAAATTATACTTCCCTACACTCCCTAAAATCTATCCCTATCCCTCAAAATTTTCCCAAGAATTCAGAAGTCCTCTAACCCCTTCATCTCCCTCCATTCCTAAAACCACGCCAAAGTCCCCTGTTTTCCCAAGAGAAAACCCTAATTCTTCCTCCTAGTAAGATAAGATTTCACCATGGAAGTAGAGACCACATACACTGACAATAAAAAAATACAATAATGGAGGACATGCCTCAAGAGTTGAGCCATCTAACATTAAAGAGATCAATGCCTCACAAACTCATCAAGAGGTCATTTGCTACACATAAGGAAAATTATGCTTTAAATTATGTTTCTAACTAAATGGAGATGATTCTGAACAGGGATAATTTTAAGGATGGGAAATTATCTTGAAGTTTAAAAAATTGGCGAATCTCACTAGTCCCTAATATGCAAACTATAAAATGATTATTGATGTATTTGTAAAATTATTCAAATTTATAATGATATTATATATACTGTCTATATAATATTGGCAATTTTTAACGTAAAATATTTTTATACTGTAAAATTTGGGCGAATCATTTTTATAAAAAAAAATGGAAATTGGCGAATATTTTTTTTGGAAAAACCATGGAAAATTAGCCCACCTGCGAATATTAGCCCCTAAAATTTTCCATGGAGATGAATTTGAAAAAAATAAAAGATGGGTTTATCAATAATAGAACAAGGAACAAAAAATCCTTCTTTTTATACACATGCATTATTATTTGGGAGAAATTTCCAAAATATAGTTGCTATAAGAGAGTTTCTGTACTTTTGGAGTACTCTTTGGAAAATGCATTTTTCTCGATTCTGGTGTGTCCAAATGACTTTCTGGATGAGTCAAATGATAACTAGACATAAATATATTTCCAATGAGCTATCATGAGCTCAATGTGGAGTTCAGGAAGGTATCCAAAATTGACCTACAACTTCACGTTGCACTTTTTCTAGATTTCTTGTCATCTTTAGAAATTCAAGTTTTTCTCAGTCGATTGATGAATTTCATGAAATTTTACTGATGGAAAAGTGTAAATCAAATGTAATAATGTATTTTATGGTTTCTAAAGGTAGATATAGCAAGTAAAATTGTATTTTTATTTCAAGTGAATTAGTTTCACCAAGATAACGAGAGTTTGTTGACCTCCCTAGTCATTAGGATTCTAGTTGAGGATTTTGGGGAACAACTCCACAAGTCATGGATTCGAACCTTGAGAGTGGGAGAATTTTGTTTTGGTCTATATATTTCATTTTCTTTGTAATTTAAAGGGTTGGATGCTGTGTAATTAAGCTTTGGAACACTAGTGTATTCAGTCATTTTGGCAAGTACTAATAGACAGAGTTGCAATTATTGTGGTGGGATTCATGTGGTATGTGTTTTAGAAGTGTTTCATATTATGTTTTCATATATTTGAATGTATTATGCCTTCCATATTCATGTCCATGTATTATGTGATTGTTTTCTAAGTTAGATAAGCATAATTCATTATATTTTGATGCTCTGTTTTGGAGAAATTATCATAATTATGTTTCACTTTCTTCAGATATAAACGAATTCATAATTATTATGCTCATTTTGAAACCGTACCAGTCTACCAAACTTGCCAAGATACCTTAAAGTGCTAAAGTGTGTGCCTACCTTGCCCCATCACATCTCTACAAATCTGATTTTCAGTGCCCCGACCTAGTCTTTCCTAAACCTAATTTACCATCAAGCACCAAATCCTAATCAATTAAACCCTAGAGCCTACTATAAATAGCCTAAAATATTCATTATCCAGTAAATTTGGCTGTGATATCATTGAGAGAGCCCTCTCAGCCTAGTAGTGATATCTACTAGGTCAAAGGGGTCTGTGGTTACCTTTGATGGTATCCTTCTTAGCTTTAGGAGATCTGATGGAGTGCTAACACTGCCAGTTTAGGTATATCCCAAGTCAAAGGGCAGTAGTTTCTCAGAATAAGTAAGACTTGTTCACCATCACTGCTGAGTCAATCAATCACATGCTGCAAGTAAAAATCCCTGAACCCTTGCATCAATTTTCTCTAGAATCCCTTATGGACATCTATAAGAAGCTTGATTTTCCCCAAAGAACCAAGATTTTTGAAACCTTTTTTTTCCAGAAAATGTTCGATTACCGAAAAAAAATCCACCCTATCAATCATCCATGTTTCCAGAGATGACCAAGTAGATTATATCTATTTTTACATGCCTATTAGTTTATTATTCTAATCAGTGGGTCGATGAGGTTATAATTTTTTTTCTGTCAGTCTTCTCAACAAATGAAAAGCCTTCTCTAATCTTCAATTATAGTGAATTTCTGGCAGAGTCAATTGATCAGCAATTCATGAAGTTTTCTACACAAGGAGTATTGAAATATGCCTCCATTTTAGTATATTTGTTTCTATTTTATCAGTACGATGAATTCTTCTTTCCTTTACAAAATATGGAAAACCAAGGGAATCCACATTCAATAATCCAATGGACCTCTTTTGCGAGAAATAATACCACTGAATACACATTCAAGGATTTTGTGGATTAATTTATACATGTGATTTTAAGCCTGTTAAACAATGATGTAGAACCAAGGATTGGGTCAGAGATCAAAATAATCCTACATCTTAGTGAACAAACTAGAATATTAGATTGGTACTTGTACCAAAATTACACAAATATTAGGGTATATGGCTACAAGCTACCACCATACAAATTTCTCAAGTTTGTCCCTATCCGATTGTTTTCTCTAGGAAAATGATTAACAAGGAATAACTTCATTTTGTAGAAGAAAATAAGAAAAACCAATTCAAAATCAAAACTTAAATATGACCTTTTATTTGTAATACTAGATCAACAAGAAAGGAAGCACATGCAGTGTTGAAACTGATGAATTTCAATCTCAGCTTCACAAGGTCATATGACTCATTAGGAGTAGTTTCTAAGATGAGGGTAGATCAAAAGACTACCCCATATGCACATAATTCTAGATCGGAAATAGAATAGCATATGAACCAGGATGAATGACAGGAAAACACCTTACAGGGAGCAGAAGAGAAAATCATATCAATAACAACCTCAAAAATTGTATTGCCTAAAGAAAAGCAAGAAAAAATACCAAGAGAAAGTGTTTCCACTGTGGTCACAGAGATCTCGTGTAAATAATTCAATATGTAAAGTAATAGGAAAAAGACAAATAACACAGATGAATCACAACAAAAGGATACTAGAACAACATCCAATCATTTTGACAGGTCCATTTGTACCATCATCTTATACAAAAGAAGGAACAATTGTTGGATCTCTTTCAGCTTCTCAAGATGCATCATCATCACAGACAGGTTAATTGCAACAGACTAAAAGGAGTCGAGCATATTTTCAGTCTAAAAAGAAATAAAAAAAGAAATAAGCTTTGAAAGCTTCCACTTACACTCAGTTTTGGAAGCAAACAACAACTTCACAACACATTCTACTTTCTGCCTTTGATACTAAAAAGGGAAAGATGAAAATTTCTTTCCTAGAACCAAAAGTCACTCATCCTAGAAATGTAGATGATTATACAAACTAATTGTTTTCTTTTGATAAAAAATTAATTCATCCTATTGACTAGATATACCTACGTAAATATTCTGGTGAAATGATATTCTTTACTCTTACAAAGCTATGGCAACATCTAGACTTCAAGCCTCAGTGAATAATATCCAATCTCAATAGAAATTACAGGAAATGTCCTCTCTAGCCAAGGATACAAAGATAAAATCATTATAATATTTGGTAATAAAGTTAGGATATGATCCCACTATTGTGAAAGCAACATAGGAAGTTATTAAGAACAAAAAAGTAGACATAGATTCTTTAAGAAAACAACTTAAGCTCCCAACAACAAAATATTAACAAACTAAAGAAATAAGAGGGCCAGAAAAAGAAAAGGAGTATATGTTCAAAATCATAATTGAAAAGAATACACAAATAGAAAGAATGTAAAAGGAACTTGAAAACTTTTGAAAGAAAAAGAGAAACAACTAGGCCCGTAACAAACTGTTGTCTTAATAGGAATTCCAACAGCAATAGTTCTACCCACAACCACTTTAGCAGGTACAAGTACATCAACAAACATAGACACAACAACATATTTAACCAAAAAAATGAAAAATTTTCCATTAGAGAACAAGAAATTGAAAATTATAAGGCTCAACTTACTAGTATCCAAGAGTAGAAACCAAAGACAGATAGTTCTTATCTGGAATAACTACAAAAGACTCATAAGCTCACACATATAATTTAATTCCTATAAAGTTAGTCCATTATTGCTGATACTATTTCACAAGCGAAAGGAAATATCTGGATAGAAATAAATGAGGCCATCACTAAACTCTCGCCTTCAATCCATATAATATTAGAACAAGATTAACTAGTGCAAATATGTAAAAAAGTAATAGCAGATGTGATGAAATATTTGCGTATGAAACTAGGTAAATATACAACTCTAATAAGGATTCTAAATTCTAAAATTAAAGATGAGTAATAAGAATTCAACATAGAACACATGACATAAACCATTCTGGAAGTAAGAAGGATTCTCACTAAAAGGAATTTGATGTTGTAATTGGAAAACAAGTGCCACAATTTGGAATCAAGAATCCAAATATTCCATAGAAAATTCTTTGTGTTACACCAAAAAGGGCTGCCTGGGTTAAAGGGAATAAGAGATAAATTGATTAAGTTAGAAGAATATCCACAGAAGCTTTACTCAATTGCTAAATATAAATCTAGATTTGCAAAGATAAAGGGCACAATCATAGGAAAATATTTTATGGAAGGCCTCATTTATGATTTACTTATCAAGCGTGAGATAAGCCATTTATTTTTGGTTAAGCCTACTTTCCAAAAATACACTGAGGTAGCTGAGACATTCATAGAATTAGTCAAATACCCAGTTCCAGATGAGGAAAGATGGGAAGAATTTTGTAAATTACTGGATTGAATGAGTAAGAAAGCACAAATCAACAACACAATCAGGCCAGATTAACACTAGAATCCTCAAAAATAGTTCCAACAACTTTAACAGTTTTATTTCACTATAGTTTTGCATTGTTTTTGTAAAAACAGTTCTAGATATTTTCAAAACAGATCTAGATATTTGAATCTACATATTCTTAGGGGAATTGTTTAAATACTTCCAAAGTCGAATTGCAAAGGGTTGAACCCTTGGGATGATATTTTAAAAGTAGAATTCTATCAATCTGAAGTTACTTTATATTAATGAAGATTCCAGATTTGCTTCAAAACAACTTTTCATCTTGTGAGTTCTTCTTAGTTATCCATTTCATTTTGTTGTTTTCTACATGTGTTTAATTTTTATGAAGAAATATGGGTAATGTATAGTTGAATATCAACTTATTTTAAATCCCTTGTGAAGTTATAATATATTAAACTGATTAGTTTGCTAGATTGTCTGTCCTAATAGCTCCTCTACATTAATAAATTGGCACTTCTTCATGAAATTCGATGCATTTTGTTAGGATGTGAACATATTTTTCTTGCATATTTTCCTTATGATTAAATCAATATTCTATTTGAATATTTAGAGATTCATAGGCTCTTACATTTCTTCCTTACAACCATTTTAAAATCTAAACTATTGTCAAGAGGTAAAGAATCTACACTTTCTTAATATTAATATCAATTAAGATTCAACACCTGCTCAAATCATCTTAAAACATTGGTCATAGAAAAATTAAAAACAAAATAAATATTTTATATGGTCTGACATAATTACCTAACCTAGAATTGTCTCAAAGGTACAACATGATATTGGCGTCATTGCCGGGGAAATGGAGATTAAATCATTTTCCCTGGGACAACGATTTTGCTTCCCCTTTAAGGTGAATAAAGGGTTAGTTGGTTAAAATTCTTCACCTGGCGACTTCACATAATAAATATAGCTTCATACAGGCATACCAGATCTCACTCAATTCCATATATCCATTCTCGATTTCCACATCCACAGAGGCTGGTGAGAACTGCCTCTTTGAGGAGAAGACTAGAAGCCTCAACTTCAATTTCTGCTTCACTTCAACCTAAAATAGTTTCATAGGCTTATCCTTTTAGCCCCATATCAATCCCTTCTGATCTATTAGAATGACCACCTAAAGTGCTAGAACTATTATCTAAACGTGTTGATATGCAATATGCTCTTCTTGTTCATCAATTAGAGTCCTATAAAATCCCTCAAACTGGTTCAAAATCTCCAAAATTTGAAGCAGATTTAGAATTTTTACTACCTGAAATAAAACCCATTGATTTTATCTCCTATGTTATTCACACTTTTCCATCAACTTCTGAGAAGTCTGAGGATATATTTTCAATATACGCTAATCCTTTGTTTGAAGGTGATCAAAAATTTGATCCACAACTTCACAAATTGGTGATTCAATCACATTTTTCTAAAAGTTCTAGTGGTCCCACTTATAAGCTTAAAGGAAGAGTTCCTACACTTCCAACAACATATCATAATCAACTTCAAGTTCCTCATATTCACCACCTCATACACCTATCAGAATGGCTGGTATTCAATCAATCATTCAACATTGTTATGCAACACTAGTCCTTCCTCTCTAGTTAAATGATTTTCCATATGGATATTTAAAACATTTTCCTAGGGTCAATGGAGAAACATGGCTGTCTGCAGAAGATCATAGGGTTTCTTTCTTGGATTTTGCTAATAACATGAATATTTAGCATGAAGATGTCTATACAAGGTTTTTTTTGTAATCTCTTGAGGGAAAATTTAGGATCTGGTTTAGACAGTTACAACCAAACTCCCTTTATAATTCAAATGAATTAATTAATATTTTTAACAATCAATGGGGAGTAAAGAAATATCTTGTCTATTATCTAATATAATTCGATGATTTAATGAGGAATCCTGGAGAATATGTATCAGATTTCATCAAGAGGTTTAATAACATTTATAATAAAATGCTCCCTGATTGTAAACCTCCAGTAGATGTAGAAAATGTTATATTTTCAAAAGTTTTTTATGATGACTTTGCTATTATTCTTAGAGAAAGAAGGTATGTTACTATAGAAAACATGCAAAGAAATGATATTGCAATAGATGAAAACAATTCTGCATCTAATAAATTGAAGTCAAAGGCTAAAAATGCTGAAAGGAAAATTAAAATTAAATAAGAGAGTACTTATTTTCAAAGAAGTAAGGATGAAGATCACAAGATTGATGAAATCACTTCTCTGTTAAGAATTATTTCTAGTAGAATGACTAAAATTAAATCCCAGCCTAGATTCACCCAACCAACTGCTAATAGAACTCAAACTCAGTATAGAAAGCCTCTTCAAACCCAAATTTTGTAGAGGCCTAATACTGATCAACAAATCCAAACCCCATTAATGATTGATGGTCAAGAACTTGAGAATTCTAATGATATCAATAATTTGGATCATTCATTAATTCATAATTCCATTGCTCCTATTCCTCAAAATCAATTCTCTCAGCATGAGAAAGAAAATTCACAAGTTTCAAAATATCATGCCTTCCCTGAATTGTTAATTGCAGAATTAAATAGAGGATATGATTTAAGATCCATATCAAGATCTGGTAGACCATCTAAAAATGTCATTGTCAATGAACCACTGGTTAAATCAACTAACACTAAAAAAAGATAATTGAACCATTGAATCAATCAAATGATCAAATTTCTATGGACACAATAATTTTGAAAACTTTTAATGTTGAAAAGGAATTAAAAAGATTTAAAATACCCATTCCTTTATCTGAACTCTCCAAGAATCTAGGTTACAAGAATCAAGTTTCCAAATGGATTTAATATTCAAGTTTTGATGCTGAAGGGGATGTAATAAGTCTACAAGATGAAAAACCTTTAGTAATTTTTGGCCCTAGTTCAAATATGATTGATGAAAATGTTACCCCCTTTTATGTTACCTTGAAAGTTCATGATTTCCTATTATACAATTGTATGCTGGATTCGGGAGCTTCTTGTCATCTAATGCCTAAAGTGATAATGGATGAACTTAAACTACAAATTACTAGAACTTATCATGATTTATAAAATTTCGATTCAAATAAAGTACCTTTCCTTGGTTTAATAAAAGATTTAGTTGCCACCTTAGCACAAGTTCCAGTTAAAAGTGTAGTCTTAGACATTGTAGTCACAAACATCCCTCCTAAATTTCGAATGTTATTATCTAGATCATGTTGTACCAAATTAGGAGGAAGTCTATAGATTTATATGTCCTATGCTACTATTCCTGTGTATGGAGGTGTAATATTCCAAAATTAGCATGCAGCTAATAGGAATATTGATTTTGCTTTTAGCACCTAGTTAGATGAATAAATGGGAAAGGGGACCCATACTTATCTTGAATAAGCATAAAATACCTCTTGATGTGAGAATGGATCATTATAATAACTGGATCTAGCATTATCATGTGTGAACAAGGACTAATAGATGTGGACAAAGTCAGTTTGACCAAGTCAACAACATTAATGTGGGAGGAGTGGATCATCAATAAAGGCAGCTCATTATGAATGTGGACTAGTTTAGATAAAAATAGAAGAGCTGGATTGAAGACCCTTAGGTGTGAAAAGGGCTAGAGCAGGTTGATAAGGAGGAGGATGGCAGCCATATGGGGTTAGCTTATGAATCATATTTTGATATGTCTGTTTAGAATTTTTCTCTCTTCAGCTATTTAGCTAAGATTGCTGGTGCTGTTTAGCACAAGGGTTTCTTATTTAGGAAATTCCATCTCTTAATTTGAGAGGCCTCTTGGGAGATTCTTGATATATCACTCCACACATCCAAAATTCTCGCCAAGCTTCAGTCTTCAACTACAGTGTAGTTTCTGCAGAATATTGTGTTGTGTTGCAGGATGTTGTTGTGGAGGGTTGAGAAACCCACTTTCTGAGTTAGTTTTTCATAGGAGGAAGGATTCCTTATTTTAGGAGATCAGTTTGGAGGGTTCTCAGAAAAATTTCAGATATTTGGCATCAGGCCAATATATTTCCATCACCTATAGCATAATTTCAGTCTAGAATTTTGTTATTTTGGAGGGCAGCTTCAGTGTGGGATCTTGTGGCTCTGTTTGAGTGTTTTCCTGTGATTGAAGGGTTCAACCTTTCATTGGAGGAGACCTTGGAGTGGATCTGCATAAAATATATGTTATTTTAGCCTCCTATCTTCATGTGCTTTAGTTTCAAGTGATTCTGCAGTGCTTGGGCTGTAGATCACCATTTGTATTGGGTGTATTTCAAGAAACCCTTCCCAGGTTCTCTTGGATTTGAATTTTGTATAAAGGAGACTAGATCTCAGTTTTTGAGCAATATTGTTTAATATATGAGTAGATATATTTTTCTCTACAATTTCTGAGTATAAACCCTCATTAGACTGCGCTATCTCTTTGTGAAGTAATTTTTATGTTGCAATAGTTTTGGGGTTTCAGTGTTTTTGAGCTATTATGTGTGTGGGAGACTTTTTTAACTCCTCTATCATGATTTTTTTTTGATCTCCTCTTGGATCTGAGTGTTATGATGTCAGATCTAGTGGATCCATGGATTGATTTTGATTTTTATAGCACATATTTCTGAAAATGCGTTTTTCATGCATGTGTTGCTGAGTTTTCCCATTTGGGAATATTACAATGGTATCAGAGCATAATCTTGGCTCAGCTTGTGAGTCTTCAACCATTATGCTATAAGAAGAAGAAGAGAAGGAGAAGAAATCTAAAATGGTGGAAGGAATGAGCTGGGTCTCATCACTTTTCAGATCTATGAAGAACCTCTCCAAGGAGGTTAAGCAGATGAAAGAGAAGAGATGCAATGAAACTTCTAGAGGGTTTCAAGAAGAGGAAGGGCCATGTACTTCCTATTCTCAAAAGAAAGAACCAATGTTGCAAAAAACTCCAAAACATTACACCTTGCCCTTTCCCTTTGAGGAAGAAGACAAGAGGCATGGAGATGGAGGGCACTTGGAACATGAGATCCTGAGTGGATACCTTGTAGAATACAAGTCTTACCTAGAGCTTTCAAGGAAACTCTAACTGTTCCATAGTTTATTCAGCTTGAAGAAGAAAGGAGGCCTTGCAGCAATAGGAGAATGAGGGGAAATATATTTCTATTGTCTACTTTTGATGGATCATCCACATGTACAACAAAGGCTTGGGTGATGAAGCTTGATGCATTCTTCCTACTACATCTAGTGGTATAAAGAGAGGCTATAGAGATTGCAGCGCTGCACCTTGAGGGTAAAGCAAGCACTTGGTGGTTCAACCATTTGAGTCATGCAAGAGTGACTACTTTTGCAGATTTCACTCAATGGGTGATCAAAATATTTGACAAGAAGAAATCAGAGGGGGAGGAGCCTTCACCACCACTTGAGGAGACTTGTACCAGTGCTAACACAACTATGGAGGAGCAACCATCATCCTCAGTAGTTGGGAGAGCCAACATATTGGAAGGAGGAACCCTTGTAGCCATACAAGATGTTCCCAAGCTTCACCAAGGTATGCATGAATTTCCACTTTTTGTTATTTCAGCAAATCTTATGGAGGGTTGTGGAAATCTGCCTTTGAATGACCAAGGGTCAACACATACTTTTGATTTGGAGCAGCAGACTTGCACTACGCTGTGCAGCCTTAAGTTGTTTAAGGAACGGATAAAAAATCACCCTCAAGTGTCATTATTGAGCTACACACAACACTTGGGGTTGGGGTGTGGAGTTGTGGAGGATAGGATGATATTTGTCCTAAACAATCCAATGCAAAACTCTATAGGCAACATTGAGCTTGAGCATGAGACAACAAATACATCGTTGAGGAGATTAACAACGCTTTCATTAAGCAGCAATGAGGAGTTAGGGGCCCAACTATCATTAGAGCCTTCTGATGACCATTACACTTGTATGACATTGGATGAGCAGATGATCAAAGAGAGACACTTTGTCTTTCATCATTGTGATGGATCTATTAGGATGAGCATTGTACAGGACTACGAGGAGGTTTTTCCTTCAACACACTTGGATATTTATGAATTCAAGATGGTCATTGGTGTGGGGTCTTCTCTAGGAGATCTCCAAGTGGTTGCATTTCAACATCCCATGAAATGCAAAGGTAGAAATATGATTTGGGAGGATGGTAGTCTTCATTGGAGGAGTACCAAGATGGAGCATGGTGGGAGACACCCACATGTGGATGAATGGGTGTGGATGGTGAGCAAGAGGTTGGTGAGCCACTTGCATATTTATGACATTGGGTAGCACAAGGCATGGCTGTGTCAACTACTCTTGAAAGAGTTTGGCCATCATGTGACATATATTTCTCCAAAGGGTATGTTGGTGGAGGAAACTTGGCAGGGCACTTGCATCACATGGCAACAAGGATTTTGGGTGCATTATGTTGATATGAAATTCTTCATGTCAATCATCATATCTTCACCTCATGATTTGTATGATGGAGGTGTGAGGGAGTAGCAAGATTTATTGTTGCTTTGGCTACTCTTGGGAGAGTATGGGCAGAATTTTTCCCATACTTGGCATGACATTTCCGGAGAAAGGGATGGCACAATCAAAATTCAAAGAGGCTACCCTCAACATTGGAGGATAAGGAGGTACTTCCACATAGGAAGGAGGTTGCCACACATAGTAGCAGGTGGTGGATGACTTTGGCATATGGCATGTCAAATAAAGGAGTCATGGAGTGACAAGAGCCTTATCACTAAGGTCAACAACGCTGTCACTTGGGAGTATGTTTCTATTGTTGGAGTGTTCCAAGGGGAGTATGCATACCTTCACTTTGCAGAATTTTATGAGAATATTCTCATGGGAGGACTCATCCATGGACCTCACTTTCAGCCTACTCACTATGCATGGTAAGAAATGTATTTATGTACTTATTGATTATTTCATTGAGAAATTGCATCTTCTCACCATCTATGTACAGTGCATTGCTCCATAAGAGGGCAAGATTATTTCTGGTTTTCATGGTCATTCTAGGACCAACATTTGTGATGGAGATAATCCTTCTTTTCATGAATTTGGGTAAGTGTGTTGTTATTCTTATCATGCTCAGCTGATATATAATTCTATTTACTACCTCATAGTAGATGAGAAAACATGCACATCTAGCAACTTGTTGGAGGGAAACTTGTCACATGATGTTCTAAAACAACAGTTGGAAAGACTGTGTTGTATTCACTTGAGAGATCATTGGTATCATCCAAACTTGCACATAACCTTTAGCATTTTTCTGATTTGGATGCCATATGGTGATGATGTGACATTCATTTTGTATGGGATGGTTTGGGCCAACATGATTCATGGCAATAGAGAGAGGATATTTGGAGATCCAGTCCTCTTCTTGCCACTTGATGGAAACAATATTGCAGCCCAAGATCATCAACTACTATACACTTATCATAAGTGGAGAGAGAAACATCATGGGGTAGGCTATTTTTTCTACCATGTTCAGTTATTCAGCCCACCTACATTGCAGGAGTTAAAGGTGGAGGATAATTTTCATGAGTTACCATTTTGGAGGGTGGCTCATTTTGTATTGATGATAGCTTACGGATGGGAGATTCTCATGGGGATGATAGACCCAAATATATATAAGATATCATGCCTCAAGAATGCCTCTAGACAGCACATTGTTGCCTCCATGGGTGTTTTACTTCTACATGATGATGGCTATTTGGGATGGTCTCCAAAAGCTAGCTTGCATACTTGGGAGGGGCAACTTGGAGATGTATTGACGAGACAACATCTTTTTCCTTGGAGGAATGTATCATATGAGGATGCTACAAGAGGAGGAGAGGAGGCTCTTTAGTTCTATCATTGCATTTTCTTGAGGATAAGAAACATTTGGGAGGGGAGGACTGTAATATTACTAAATTAGCATGCAGCTAATAGGAATATTGATTTTTATTTTAGCACCTAGTTAGATGAATAAATGGGAAAGCAGACCCATAATTATCTTGAATAAGCATAAATTCCCTCTTTATGTGAAAATGGATCATTATAATAACTAGATCTAGCACTCTCATGTGTGAACAAGGACTAATGGATGTGGACAAAGTCAAGTTTGACCAAGTCAACAACATTATGTGGGAGGAGTGGATAATCAATAAAGGAAGCTCATTATGAATGTGGATCAGTTTAGACAGCTATATAAGAGCTGGATTGAACACCCTTAGGTGTGAAAAGGGCTAGAATAGGTTGAAGAGGTCAACCTTGACCAAATCAAACAACGCTGTTATGGAGGAGTGTCATTGATGAAGGTACAACACAGTTTTGGAGGGATATTGATTGTGTGATGGTGGAAACCCTAATGAGTGGGACCCAAGGTGAGAAGGCTCAAATTTTTTATAAGCAGGAGGATGGCGGCCATATGGGGTTATCTTATGAATCATATTTTGATATGTCTGTTTATACTTTTGATCTCTTTAGATGTTTAGCTAAGATTGCTGGTGCTGTTTAGCACAAGGGTTTCCTGTTTAGGAATTCCCATCTCTTACCTTGAGAGGCCTCTTAGGAGAGTCCCGATCTATCATTCCACACATTTGAAATTCTGGCCAAGCTTCAGTATTTAGCTGTAGCGCAGTTCTGCAGAATATTGTGTTGTGTTGCAGGGTGTTGTAGTGGAGGGTTGAGAAACCCACTTTTTGAGTTAGTTTTTCATAAGAGGAAGGATTCCTTCCTTTGGGAGATCAGTTTGGAGGGTTCTTGAGCACATTTCAGATATTTGGCATCAGGCCAATATATTTTCATCACCTACAACGTAATTTTAGTCTGGAAATGCGTTATTTTGGAGGGCAGCTTTAGTGTGGGATCTTGTAGCTCTGTTTGAGTGTTTTCCCGTGATTGAAGGGTTCAACCTTTCATTGGAGGAGACCTTGGAGTGTATTTTCATCAGATCTATGTTATTTCAGCCTCCTATCTTCATGTGCTTCATTTCTCAGTGATTCTGCAGTGCTTGGGCTATAGATCACCATTTGTATTGGGTGTATTTCAAGAAACCCTTCCCGGGTTCTCTTGGATTTGTATAAAGGAGACTAGATCTCAATTTTTGAGCAATATTGTTTAACATATGAGCAGACCCATTTGTCTCTACAATTTCTGAATATAATCCCTCATTAGACTGCGTTGTCTCTTTATGCCGTAATTTTTATGTTGCAGTAGTTTTGGGGTTTCAGTGTTTTTGAGCTATTATGTGTGTGGGAGACTTGTTTAACTCCTCTATCATGATTTTTTTTCTGATATCCTCTTGGATGTGGGTGTTATGATGTCATATCTAGTGGATCCATGGATTGATTTTGATTTTTATAGCACATATTTCTGAAAATGCGTTTTTCATGCATGTGTTTTTGAGTTTTCCCATTTGGGAATATTATAGGAGGTGAACACCTTAGGTTATACAAGAGGTAAGTTTCATAAACACTATTTCTAGAGCTTATCATGCTATAAATAATCTAATCTATGATTTTGATCAATATTTTGTATGCTTTAAATTATCGTCTGATGATTTTCAAAATCCTCAACATCGCATTGAATAGATTGTGGGAAAACCAAGATCTATAAAAACTAAAATTTGGAAACTATTTTTCGATGGAGCATCTTCAAAGGATGGAGCTGGAGTTAATATTGTTCTCACTTCACCAAACAAAGAAAAAATACCCAATCTTGTAAGTTAGAGTTCGATGTTACAAATAATGTAGCTGAATACAAAGCTTTTCTTTTGGGATTGGAATTAGCTAAAATTCTAAAGGTTCATAAAATAAGTGTGTTCGGTGAATCCGAACTCATTTTTAAACAAGTAATAAATATATGTAAAACAAAACATCCCAGACTTAGATATTATAGGAATAAGGTATGGGATGTAGTGGATAATTTGTTCCAAGCCTTTAACATCACATCTATTCCAAGAAATGAAAATATTCATGCATCGTATTTGGCTGTTTCATCTATCTCTTTTAAGATTCCTGATGAAATGCAGTTACAATATCAAATTCCGAGAGACCTTCAATTCTTGACAATCTTAAATACTGACAATTTTTTGAAGATGATGAACAATTGAAAATATTCGTACAAGTAATTGATGAATTTTCATCTTTACAAATTGAGGGAGAACAACTTATTAATAAAAAGTTTAATAATGAAAATGAAACTTCACCATAAAACCCAAATATAGCTGATAATAACATCATTCAGTTACCCAACAATTTAATTCGAAAGAGCCTAGTCCCCCTCGAAAAATTCTTTGATCATAATGATGTTCCTAAAAATTCACAACCAGGTTCACCTGAAGATGATATTAAAGAGTGTAATATTGGAGCTCATGGAGAGACAAGAAACATTAACATATCTGCATCATTACCAAAGGAAACAAAATATAAGTATATGAGTCTCCTCAAGAATTACATAGATGTTTTTTTTGGTCCTATGATGAGCTAAAAACTTATGATACAACAATCATTGTGCACAAAATTCCTCTTAAACCATAAGCTAAATATTTTAAACAAAAATTGAGGAGAAAAAATCTAGTCTTGCTTCCAACAATTGAAAAAGAGCTTAAAAAATTACTGGATGCAAAAATGATAGCTCCCTTAAGATATTCTGTTTGGATAGAAAATTTGGTTCTAGTTAGGAAGAAAAATGGTGAAATCAGATTGTGTGTAGACTTTAGAAATCTAAATAAATAATATTTGAAAGATAATTATCCATTACCCAAAATGGATCAAATACTTCAACAAGTTTCAAGTTCTAAAACAAATTCTATGTTATATGGTTTTTTCTGGATACAATTATATCATGGTAAGTCTAGAAGATAGAGAAAGACATCATTTACAACTCCTTGGGGTACAATAATGTATTTTAGGATTCCTTTTGGTCTAACCAATGTTGGAGCTAAGTTTTTAGAGAGCCAGGGATCTAGAATTTGTTCGTAAGATTAATAAATTTGTTGTCATTTATTTGGATGATCTAACTGTATTTTCTAGTTTTGATAAAAAACATTTAAAGCACTCAAGGAAGGTTTTTTACAGATGTAGGAAATTCGGGATATCACTAAACCCAAAGAAATATTTTTTTGCAATAAATGAAGGGAAATTACTTGGCCATGTTGTTCAAAACAAGGAGTAGTCATTGATCCAATGAGAGTATCATACATTCAAGCACTCACTCTACCAATAAATAAAAAGGAAGTTCAAGCTTTCCTTGGAAAAATCAACTTTTTAAGAAGGTTTATACCTAACTATGCTGAAATAGTTAAGGACATTATTGAAATGCTAATAAAATGAAATGATGTAAAATGTATAGTTTAAGCAATATTTTCTTTTACCTAGAATAAGAAAGTCATTTCTGAAGCCCCAGTATTAGCCAACCTAGACTATTCAAAACCTTTCAAAATTTTCTCTTTTGCCTCTGAAACTACTTTCGTTGTTGTCCTTTTGCAAAAAAATGAAAATGGAGATGACCAACCTATTGCCTTCTTTAATAAAGTTAGGAGAGATGCTGAGTTGAAGTATGAAATTATAGAAAAACAAGCCTATGCCCTTGTCCAAGCCTTGAAAGCCTTTAGATTCTATGTCCTCCATTCTTCCATTATTGCCTGTGTCCCAAACAATATTGTAAAAGTTGTGTTATCACAACTTGATAGAGATGACAAAAGAGGAATATGGATCACTAAGATATTGGAATTCGATCTTATTATCAAATCTACAAAGATGATAAAGGGCCAGGGCTGAATCTAATTGTCAAATATCAGGGATAAATTCTGTGATGCAAATTTTACTAGAGAAGAATCCAGAAGAAACTTCTCAGAATTCAATAGAGAATAATTGACAAGAACCTTCTCAAAATTCAAAAAAGAAGAATCCACAAGAACCTTCTCAAGCTTCGATAGAGAAGAACCCACAAGAACCTTCTCAAAATTCAACAAAGAAGAATCCACAAGAACCTTCTCAAGCTTTGGCAGAGAAGAATCCACAAAAACCTTCATCTTCAACTAAACCAACTCCTCTTCCACTTCATATTGATGAGAAATTTCTGTTATCTAAATGGTACACTTGTATTGTACATTTTCTTCGAAATTATGAATACCCACCTGGATTTACAAAAAAATTAGTGCAAAACACTCAAGTTAAAGGTTGTACAGTATTGTATTATCAATGCAAATTTGTATTGGAAGGATCCATTGAACATTCTCTTGCCGTGTTTAACAGAAAGTGAGACAGAAGGAGTTATAAATCAATTTCATGAAGTTATAAGTGGAGGTCATTATGCTTGGAGAGCCACAACATACAATATTTTAAGAACAAGATTTTAGTGGCCCTAATTGTTTTCACAAGTTGGAGCAAAGGTAAGAAGTTGTATACCCTGTCAGATTTTTGCTAGAAAGTAGAGATTGGCATCACTCCCTCTTATTCCAGTCTTAGTTGAAGCACCCTTTTTTACAGTAGGTTATTGGAGAAATTAATCCAACATACAAAAATCAACATAGATGGATTCCAATTGCCACAAAATATTTTACAAAATAAGTAGAAACTATCCCAGTTAAGAATGCTACCGATATTATTGTTATTAAATTCATTGAAGAGAATATATTGTCTAGATTTGGATGTCCACATTAGATAGTTACAAATAATGCACAAGCATTTAGTAGTGTTAAGCTTATTGGGTTTTGTTAGAAATATCAGATTTTATTACATCATTCTACCCCCTATTACACTCAAGGAAATGGATTGGTAGAGCCTTTAAACAAAAGTCTAGTCAAAGTCATCAAAAAAGTACTTACAGATCATAAGAGAAATTGGGATAGTCATCTTAAGTATGTAGTTTGGGAAAAAATAATTTCACAAAACAGATCAATAGGTAAATCACCTTTTCAGCTTTTTTATGGCACTAAAGTAATTTTTCCTACACAACTAGCTTTTCCTGTTATGAAATTCTTACAAGAAGAAAATGAAGAACCTAATGATTTTTCTAGGAGAATAAATCAAGTTATAGAGTTGATGAGAACATAAATGAAGTTCAATATGAGCTTTGCAAATATCATACAAAATGAGAACTTTATTTGACAGAAAAGCTAGAGAAAGAGACTTCAAAGAAGGGGATTTAGTACTAAAATGGGATGCTAGAAGTCAGACTAGAGGAAAATGTGGAAAATTTGACAATCTTTGGTCAGGACCTTTAAACATTGTAGAGGTTAAAAGAAACAATACTTTTTTCCTGCAAAATTTGGAGGGAAAATATTCTTCATTGCCAGTCAATGGAAAATATTTGAAACATTATATCCAGTATTAAACTTCTTCAATCATTCATCACTGTATACCACTGATTTGTTTAATTTTTTGAGAAAAGTGTGATTGCTTTCAACATATACTCCATCAACATGAGGATAAGGCACTTGGATCTGCATGTTCTCTGCATCCTACAGAAGAAAGTAATCCCCAGTTGGAGCAGACGATGTAACACAACTGGTTTTGATAAGTTATTTATTTTTAGAAGAAAAAAAAAAAAAAAAAAAAAATATTAGATAAAAAAAATAAAAAAGGAAAAAGAAACAAAATAAATAGTGAAAAATGAAAAATAAAAATGTGTGTAAATAAATATGAAAAAAGGGACAAAAGGACAAATATATATATATATATATATATATATATATATATATATATATATATATATATATATATATATATATATATATATATATATATATATATATATATATATATTCTTAAAATATTGGCGTGCACATTTAAATTATGCCTTGTTAAATAGTTTAATCGCATTTGATTAACAATAAATTTTAATTAGTGATTGAATAAATGTGTTTAGTGTGAATAATGAAACCAAGCCAAGATTTTTTTTAAATTTTTCATTAAAACACCGCAAAGTAAAAAAATGTCACGATTTAGATTGAAATTTGATCAATGACCCGCTATGGTCCTTTCACACCCCTTGAGCCATCCGAAGTTTATTTAATGAGGGGGGTGCAAAAATCTAGGATCCCCGAATCCCTAGGGATGAAAATCCTCGAACCCCCTACTTTCAAATGTGATACTCCATTAGCACGAGGATAAGGCACTTGGATCTCGCATGTTCTCTCGTATCCCACAGGTTATAATCCCCGCTGGAGCAGACGATGTAACACAACCGGTTTTGATAAGTTATTTATTTTTAGAAGAAAATAAAAAATAAAAATGTTAGATAAAAAAATAAAAAAAGGAAAAAGAAACAAAATAAATAGTGAAAATGAAAAATAAAATGTGTGTAAATAAATATGAAAAAAGGACAAAAGGACAAATATATATATATATATATATATATATATATATATATATATATATATTCCCAAAATATTGGCGTGCACATTTAAATTAGGCCTTGTTAAATAGTTTAATCACATTTGATTAAAAATAAATTGTAATTAGTGATTGAATAAACAGGTTTAGTGAATAATGAAACCAGTCAAGACTTTTTTTTTAAAATTTTTCATTAAAACACTGCAAAGTAAAAATGTCACGATTTAGATTGAAATTTGATCAATGACCCATAAACAGATCTACACCCCTTGAGCCCATCCGAAGTTTATTTAATGAGGGGGGTGCAAAAATCTAGGATCCCTGAATCCCTAGGGGTGAAAATCCCTGAACCCCTACATCCATTTTCTCCATAATCGCTTATGGATATCTATAGGAAGTTTGATTTTCCCCAAAGAACCAGGGTTTTTGAAACCTTTTTGTCAAAAGACATTCAATTAATGAAAAAAACTCCACCCTATCAATCATCCATGTTTCCAGAGATGACCAAGAAGATTATATCTATTTTTAAATGCATATTAGGTTATTATTCTGATCAGTAGGTTGATGAGGTTATAATTGGTTTTCTGTGAGCATTTTCAACAAATGAAAAGCCTTCTCTCATCTTCAATTACAGTGAATTTTTGGCAGAGTCAAATTATAAGAAATTCATGAAGTTTTCTACAGAGGGAGTATTCAAATATGCCTTTGTTTTAGTATATTTGCTTTTATTTTATCAGTCAAACAAAATCTCCTTTCCTTTACAAAATATGGATAGCCAAGGGAATCCATAGTCATTAATCCAATGAACCTCTTTGGTGAGAAAGAATACCACTAAATACACATTCAATGATTTTGTGGATCAATTTCTACATGTGATTTTAAGCCTGTTAAACAATGATGTAGAACCAAGGATTGTGTCAGATATCAAAATAATCCTACATCTTAATGAACAAACTAGAAAAGGAGATTGATACTTGTATCAAAATGACATAGAGATTAGGATATATGGCTGTGAGATACCACCATACATATTTCCCAAGTTTTTCCTTGTTATGGGATGAATTACCCTAGGGTTTGGGTTGAGGAGCCTAATAGAGCAAGAGGCATACAACAAGAAGAAGAAAGCAAACTAATGGTCCTAATGCTTAAACTAGCAAACTTGGGAGAAGTGACCTTACCCGTATGTCCAACGTTTGAGGTAGTTCCCACAGGGTTCAAACCCTCTACTTCTCCACATGCTTCAAAAATTGCAACTCATTCAAGAAAAGCACATAGACTAGTTGTAACAACATACATGTTCTAGATGTCAGTGGTTAGATAATATAAGCTTATAGAAAATAACATGAAATCAACTATAACAAAATAATTAACATGTAAAAAGGAATTAAAGATTACGACATCAGGAATGGAACAGAGCTTCTTTATTGATGTATGTAAAAGATGTGGAGGAATACCACCTGATTCAGCCATAGCTCCAAACGAAACCATCCTTCGGATCCATCAGCCCAAGCCTCAATAATATTCTTCCATAAAGGTGCACAAGGATGTCACATAATGAAGGTCAACATCTCAAAGAGGGAAACAAGGGTTTCCTCAACCTGGGAAGTGCAAGAGGCATCAAGATAATTAGACTTGATCTGGGACTAACAAGCTATAGTATAAATACCTATCTCTCTTCTCCCTTTAGGCCTTCCCATGAGGTGTATTTATTCTTCCTCAAAATATTTTTATTTTTATTTATTTATTTTATTTTAATTTTTTTTTTTTTTTTTTTTTTTTTTTTTTTTTCAGTTGGGAAACAGTTTGGCCATGAGCTTTTCTAGGTAGGCATACAGTGTAACCCGTAAATCCCACCCAGAAAATTGGGAGTTTTATATTTTTTTCGTATTTTAAATTATATAAGTGGGTAGGATATAAATGGACCCGCGTCTACACGCGATTTTGAAAGGGCATAGTCGCATATGGAATTCAAAATATTGTTTCTTAGTTAAAGGACCAATTCTGAATGCAAAGGGTTGCCTAAGGCCAATACATAGATAATCAAGTACTATAACAGTCCCTATCCAAATTTTTTCTCTATAATACATTAGGAAAATGATTAACATGGACCAACTTCATTTTGTAGCAGCAAAGAAGAAATCCCAATTAAGAATCAAAAATCAATTAGGGCCTTTTATTTGTAATGCTAGATCAACAAGAAAGGAAGTAGGTGCATTGTTCAAATTGATGAATTTCAATCTCAGCTTCACCTGGTCATATGACCCATTAGGAGAAGTTTCTAAGTTGAGGGTAGAGGAAAATACTAACCCATATGCAAATACTCCTAGATCTGAAATAGAACAATATATGAACTAGGCTGAATAGTAGGAAAACACCTTACAGGAAGCAGACGAGCAGACCATACCAGTAAAAAAATTACAAACTCCAATGATTAAGGAAAATCAGGAAAAAATACTAAGGGAAAGTGTTTCCCCTATGGTCATAGAGATCTCAGGTAAAGAATTCAAGTTATACAGTAAGAGGAAAAGGACGAATAACATAGATTAATAACAACTATAGGATACTACAAAACAACATCCAATTGTTTTGACATGTCCATTTGTACCATCATCTTCTACAAAAGAAGGAACAATTGTTGGATCTCCTTCATCTTCCCAAGATGCATCATCATCATAGACATTGGAATTGCAACAAACTCAAAAGGAGCAAAGCATATTTGAAGTCTACAAAGAAATCAAACAGAAAAAAAAAGCTTTGAAAGCTTCCACTTACACTCAGTTTTGGAAGCAGACAACAACTTCACAACACCTGATGTTTTTTTCCTTTGATACTGAAAAGGGAAAGATGAAAATTTCTTTCCTAGAGCCAAAATTCACTCATCATAGAACTGCAAATGCTTATACAAAATCAATATTTTATTTTGATATAGATTTAATTCATCTAATTAACCAGATAGATCTACATAAATAGTGTGGTGAAATGATATTCTCTACTCTTACAGACTTAGCTATGGTAGCATCTAGACTTCAAGCCTCAGTGAATAATATCCAATCTCAGTTGAAATTAGAGAAAATATCCTCTCTAGCTAAGGATACACAGATAAAATCCTTGGAAGATTTGGTAATAAAGTTTGGATAGGATCCCACTAATGTGAAAGAAGCAGAGGAAGTTATCAAGAGTAAAAATGTTGACATAGTTGCTTTAAGAAAACAACTTAGGCTCCCAATGATAGAAGATCCAAAAACTAATTAAATAAGAGGGCTAGTAAAATAAAAGGAGGATATGTTCAAAATCATAATTGAACAAAATGCACAAATAGCAAGAATGGAAAAGGAACTTGAAATTTTTCTGAAAGAAAATGAGTAACATGCAGGCCTAGAACAAACTTTTGTCTTAACATCAATTCCAACAACAACATTTCTACCCACAACCACTTCAGAAGGTGCATCTACATCAACAAACACATATTCAGCTGTAGATTTAACAACAACAATGAAAGATTTGTCCATTAGAGAACAAGAAATTGAAAAGTTGAAGCTTCCAAGAGTGGAAACTGAAGACAAATAGTTCCTATCTGGCAGAATTACAGAAGACTCATAAGCTCACACAAAGAATTGAATTCCTATAAAGTTAGTCCATTTTTGTTGATACTATTTCAAAATCTAAAGAAAACATCTGGATAGAAATAAATGAGGCCATCAATAAACTCTAGCCTTCAATCCAAATCATCTTTGAACAAGATGAACTAGTGCAAAAGTATAAAGGATTAATAGCAGGTGTGAAGAAAGATTTGGGTATGAAACTAGGTAAATCTTCAACTCTAATAAGGATTCTAAATTATAAAACTAAAGATGAGTTAGAAGAATTCAACATAGAAGACATGACAAAAACCATTCTGGAAGTAAGAAGGATTCTCACTAAAACGAATTTTATGCTGCAATTGGAAAACAAGTGCCAAATTTTGGAATCAAGAATCCAAAAATTCCATAGAAAATTCTTTGTGTTACGCCAAAAAGGGTTTTCTGGGTTAAAAGGAATAGGAGATAAATTTATTAACTTAGAAGAATATCGGTAGAAGCTTTACTCAATTGCTAAAGATAAATCGAGATTTGCAAAGATAAAGGGCACAATCACAGGAAAAGCTTTTATGGAAGGCCTCAGTTATGGTTTACTTATAAAGCATGAGATAAGTAATTTATTTTTGGCTAAGCCTACTTTCAAAAAATACACTGAGGTAGATGAGACATTCAGAAAATTAGTCAAATACACAGTTCCAGATGAGGAAAGATGGGAAGAATTGTGTAAATTATTGGATTGAATGATTCAGCAAGCATCAACAACAAAGCAGCAACACAATTAGGCCACATTAGCCCCAGAATCCTCGAAAATAGTGCCAAAAACTTTAACAGTTTTATTTCACTATAGTTTTGCATGCTTTTTGTAAAAACAGTTCTAGATATTTTTAAAACAGATCTAGAGATTTGAATCTAGATATTCTTAAGGAAATTGTATAAATACTTCTAATGTCGAATTGCAAAGGGTTGAACCCTTTGGCTGAGCTTTTAAAAGAAGTATTGTATCAATCTAAAGTTGCTTTATATTAATAAAAGGATTTTGGATTTGCTTCAAAACAACTTGTCATCTTGTGAGTTCTTCTTAGTTATCCATTTCATTTTGTTGTTTTCTACATGTGTTTAATTTTTATGAATAAATCTAGGTAAAGTATAGTTTAATATCAACTTATTTTAAATCCTTGTGAAGCTATAATATATTATAGAGATTAGTTTATTGGACTTTCTGTCTTAATAGCTCCTCTACATTAATAAATTGTCACTTCTTCATGAAATTAGATGCATTTTATTGGCCCGTAAATTTCTTGCATTTTTTCCTTATGATTAAATAAATATTCTGTTTGAATATTTAGAGAGTCATAACCTCTTACATTTATTCTTTACAAGAATTTTAAAATCTAAACTACTTTCAAGAGGTAAAGAATCAACCCTTTCTTAATATTAAGATCAATTAAGATTCAACACCTGCTCAAATAAGCTTAAAACAATGGTCATCCAAAAATTAAAAACAAAAAAATATTTTAGATGCTCTAGCATAATTACCTAACCTAGGATTATCTCATAGGTACAACACCCATATCGGCAGCATATATAGAAAAAATTATTTGTATGTCCCCCAGATTCAAAACCAGAACTCATCAGGAACCTCAACTATCCATCCATTGCTATATCCAAATTGAACGACACCAGGTTTGTAGTTATAACATTGATGAATGTAAGTCTCGTTGATTCAACATAAAAAACCACAATGATGCCCCCTCCAAGGATGGATGTGAAATCATCTCATAAATGTATCAACATCAATGTGAAACTGAAGGTCACGACTACTCTCAATCCATCCTCTATGAAGAACTATGTGTTTGGTATCATGAGTTTCTCTCTCGTTACACCTCTCATGGTGAGTAGGAGGATTCACGTGTAGCCAATGCAAATTTTATATATTAAAACTAACCATCATTTTATTTGTATGTAACCATTGCGGACATAACAAAGTAATAATCTAACACATAATGCCATGTGGAACTACCATAAGGGGCCCGAAAATGAAATAGAACACAGTTATCAGTAAAAATGTGGGCTTATTTTAATGATAGATGCAAAAATTGATCTATTCAGGGTAATTGGGGTGCCTCTCACACTAGGGACTATACTACTCCCTTTGGCCTCTCCTATATGGAAACATCATCCCTGCAACGTGTAACGAACCTCATCATTGTGTAAAACATGTATCCCCGCCCGATGAGTAGGCGCATTGAGTATCTGTAGTAACTATGTTCCATAAGGGTAAGTGAAATTCAAATAAGAATATATATATATATATATGTTATTGAAGTCCCCACCTGAATATGGCTCACCCGAGCTTGTTTCACCAAATTCCTGTGTTTCAATCCCCTGAAATTAAATAATCTCTTTTGGAAGGTGCATTCCATAATCTCAATATGAATAATAGGTGAAGGAGTGGGACCTTGTTATTAACCTAAGTGGAGTGAATTACTACTTGATGCTCTTCCCATTATTCATTTTTTCAATCTCCCTTTTTCTCTTTTTATAATAGGCTATATCTTAATGGATTAGTTTTAGTTTTCATCGACCCACAACCCACCTTATTGACTCTCGTTGGGAACCTCAACTCATATAAAGCCAGACTCTATAAGGAACACTCTCGAAATTTTTGCCACATCACATTTCTATAATAATGCCGCGTGTGTGCTTCCCCATTAGGGAACAACGACCAAGATTGAACCACCTAACCCTTGATTCATTTATGCACGAAATCTTCCTCCCATTGCAAATCGTTGGCTCTCTAGAGATCAAAAGTCTACTCTCCCCTCTGGAAATCTTATGGAGTCTGTTTTCCAGCTATATACTAATGCTAAAATTACATCACAAATCAAATCGAATTTCAAATATTTGAAACCCAACTTGGCCTTCAATATATAGTTCATTGTTTGACAGTCAACCAAAGTACACATCTTAATAATTGACAACAATGAAAATACAACTCAAATCATAATTTTAGACCCGAACTTCACTTTTTCTATCCAGTTCGATAGTCGACTTATTGGTAGTAACTGCCACAGGTGCATGTGCATTGTGTTTAAAACTATAGGCTTACCTTGGGATCTTGTTAGAATTGGTCGAAGGCATAATTTTGGGATTGTGGAGGATACCCTAGACTATAGTTGGGACTCCATGACATAACTGGTGGAACATATTTCTTTTGGATCATAATCAGAAATTGAAACATACAAAGTATAATTTTATAACCATTTCTGGATCATAGCCAAATTTTCTTATTGCTAGCCAGGAAGTCTCTGAAATTGACTTTAAATCTCTATTGGAGGAATGATTTGTTTCCCATTACATGTAAGTTGATTAATGCCAATCTTAGCATGATTGCACTTAATCATGAATTCAATCTGTAGAAAGTCTTCTGCTAGCAGTGACTTATAAAACAAGCATCAAAATTGCAAAGGCAAGGTGGATCTAATGTTAATAATTTATTTTCAAATAAAATGGAGTCGATGCTACAATTCAATTGGAATTTTGGCACCCACAAAAAAATACAGAGCTACAATATCAAGAACAATTATGTTGGATGTGTTGAAGGATGTCATTGTCTCCTATGAAAATTCTTCGACACTACAACTGCATTTGGATGCATTTTCTCCCATGAAATTCCTCTGGCAGGGACTTCCATTGCATTTGCATGCAACCCTTGTTAATTCTAGACTTTTGAGTAAGAGGGACTACTTGATAATTTTACACTTATAAGTAAGAGAGTTTACTATAAAGAAAAAAATAGTTAATTTTTTTTATGCAAATTTGTAATAATGACAGTTTTTTTAAACGTTTGAAAATGAAATATTATTATCAAAAAATACTAAGAATATATTTGTACTAAAATATGTGTAAAAAATGCAACAATTTTACTTGGTAGTATCATATGTTTTGCTTTTATTTTTATTATAAAATCCCTTGAATTATCCAAACTATCATACATAACTTGGGGAAAAAGACGCTTTGTAGGAGTAAATATTTCAAAACAAGCTTCTAAAATAACAAAATTTATATTTTATTATTCATTTATTTAGAAGTAAAATGAGGTTGCCCATATCTATAGTAATGTTATTTAGATTAAACCAATCTTGTTCAATTTCAACTCCAAATCTATCAGCTTTGAGAAGGATCAAATCTCTTGAGATGTAAACCTCTTTTAGAGTGAAAACAAACTTTATCGCTCTCGGGGCTTGGTATATCTAGAGTCAAGATGGATCTAATGGATCTAAGTTGGTTTAGTTTACCCCTATAAATAGGATATATTCCACATGAACACCATGGGTTCTCATAAACCTAGAGCTCAAAAACAACACATAACTTGACCAGGTAAAATTTACCTTAAATACCCAACAAAAATGATTAAAATAATAATAATAATAAAGTATATTTTATTATTTTATTATTTCAGTTTGAAGTTATTTTTAATTAGCATAGGGTTATTTTTATTTTTATTTTATTTTGGCCAAGTCAAAATGTTTACAAGACATCACATTACGGCTCTGGCGTAAAGACTTAGCTAGTAAAGGAGCACTTAACTGTTGACTTGAGTGGAGCTCAAGACACAAATTATATACAATTATATTTAATATTAATATTATTTTATTTTATTAAATTTATAAGAAAAAAAATTAATATTTTATTTTTAAAATTATATAAAATTTAGATAAAGAATTTTTTATTTTTTATTTAATATATGTGTGTGTGTGTGTTACAGAGGAACCCACTAGCCTTCTTGACATGTAGCTACTAGTAAAACTTTTGGGTTTTACGACCTATCCTCTTCTTCGTAAAATTTGGTCACAATTGGGTGATTTGAACTTTGGATCTCTCAGTTTTCGAAGATTTTTATTTTATTTATTTTTAATAATATAATATCTACAAAAAGTAACGAAAATTTATTTATTTAATATTTATTTATTAAGCCTTTAAAAATGAATTATTAATATTATATAGTTTCATTTAATTTTATTATTGTGTTGCATTAAGTTTATAAATATATAATTAAAAAAAATCATAGTTTATTTTTAAAATAATAAATATTTTTAAAATGATGATGAAGAAGAATTGTTTGGTTAATAATTTAAAAAAAAATAATATATTATTTTAAAAATGACAATGATGAAGAAAAATTTAACTAATATAATATTTAAAAACTAATGATGATGAGGACGAAGATGAGAATGAGAATGAGGATGATGGTGAGGACAACGATGATGATGATGTTGATGATGACAACAAAAACTACGATGACAATGAAAATGATGATAATGGAGCAATGGTGACAATGATGATGATGACACTGATGATGAGGAAAATGATTATTATTATTATTATTATTATATTGATATATTTCACTTTACTAATTTGTTGTATTAAATCCATAAATATACAATTATAAAAATTTTAATTAATATTTTATTTTTATAATAATATAATATTTAAAAATATTTTTGATGATGATGATGATGATGAATTATGATAGTGGTGATGATGATTAAAACGATGACAACAAAATGACAATGATGATGATGCTTGTGATAATGATAGTGATGATAATGATAATGATGATGATGATCATGAATATGATGATGATGATGATGATGATGATGATGATGATGACAACAATAATGATGATGACGACGACGATTCCATCGATGATGATAATGAAAATGACGATGATGTTGGAAATGACTATGACGATGATGATGATGATGATGATGACAACGACAATGATGATGAAAATAACGATGTTGATTAGGATGAGGATGATGATAATGATGCCGATGGTCATGATAATGATGTTAAAGATGGCGATGGTGATGGTGATGATGTGAATGTTTAAGACATGGTGATAGTGATGGTGATGATGTTGATGCTATTGCTACTAGTGATAATGATGATGATGATGATGATTATGATGATGGCACTAATGGTGATAATGATGGTGATGGTGATGATGATGTCACTGTTGTTGATGTTAATGTTGATGATGATGAAATTGATAGTGTTGAGGAAGATGTTAAGGGTGATAGTGCCAATGATGATGTTGATGGTGATGGTGGTGGTCATGATGTTACTACTTATAATGATGTTATTATCATTGTTATTTTTGATGATGATGACAATAATTAGGCTAATAATGATGAGGACGATGATGATGTTGATGATGTTGGTGGTAATGGTAGTGGTGGTGGTGATGATGATGATGATGAGCTAATGATGTTGCTATTGATGGTGGTGGTGGTGGTGGTGTTGATGATGCTAGTTTTGATAATGATGTTGTATATTTTAATGAAAACATTGATGATGGTGATGATGATGATGAGGAAAAAGATGATGATGATGACCATGGTGACAATGATGATGATGATGAATACAATAATGATGATCAGAAAAATGACAATGACAATGATGATGATGAGAATGATGAGGATAACGATGACAATGATGAGGATGAGTATCATGATGGTGAGGATGATGATAATTATCACCCACTGATAACATAATTGGTTTATTGAACTTGAATAAATGAAAGTGATTACTTGGATTTATTTATAATTTTATTCCTATGCTTGAAAAAAATTAAGAGAAATGTTCCAATATCACCATAGTTTGAACAAATTACAAAGTTAGTAATGTTGATATTGTGAAAAATATTTTGAATTTGTGATCTAATTTGGGAATATGCAGGGTACTTTAAGAAATTTATTTTCATATTCAACCCTCTTAATGTCATAAACAATTGTTATATTAGTTCATCCCATGGTGTTTTGGTAATTTTCCAATGATCAATTTTACTATGTAACTTGTGACAGTTTGTTATTATTTTAGCAATGTTAATTTTCTTCATTACAATAGTCAAAATTGAGAGATACTTGTGATTTTTTAGATTAGGCTTGACCACTTCTTGTAGCATCTTAATTTTCTTTTATCCCATAGTTATTTAGCATGCCACAATTCTCCTTAAATTTAGACGCAATAATATTTTTAATATTATTGGTATTCTATAAAATTACTTCTTCCTTAATGTACAATAGTTTATCCAAGACTTGGCCTCTTTATTCAATCCGTACTTGAGTTGCTGATGGTTTTGGATTGAGTTTAAAGAAATTAAGGGGAGCCTATTTACATACATGTTGTTTAACTTGTTTTATACATTAATTACTTAATCATAGTTATTCTCTCACTGCAAAAAATACTTAATTTTATGAGGACAATATGTTAGAGTGTATTTTTTTAATTTTAATTTGAAATTATAAGTTATGAGATTCTTTTGGATTTTATTTATCTCTCTTTAAGATTTTATAAAATACTAAGTTCCCAAAATTCAAATTTATATAAAACAAAAATAAAAATACATTTTTGAAATTTATTTACTGCTTATTATGTTTAGACATTAGGAAAAAAGTGGTAGGGATGCATGAGTTTGAAACAACATCAAATGCTTATTTTGTCAAAATTGTATGTAGAAGTGTTTGTTTGAATATTAACAAAACAAGGGAGGCTATTTACATCATTATATATCACAAGGCCAACCATCAACCCACTTTATTATACTACAAAGCTTCAATCCCAAGTTAAGTTATGCTTGAAATAGAAAGTGTAATGTTCCCAATTTTTAGCCTCAAGCTAAAAGGAACATTATAGTTAGCATATTTTTATTTTGTTGAATAAAATGGGTAAGGAGACCCCTTAACCTATTTAGATGGAGAAATAAAACTCCTTGTGTGAAAGGAGGAATAATAAAGCAACTGATTTGAGCACCACATGGTGTGAATAGGATTGGATCATGCTTGATCTAGTCATTTTGACCAAAGTCAACTAAGCTGTCTAGATACATTGAACCTTCTTGGACAACGCAGTTTTAGTAAAGGCTCCACTTGCATGAGCTAGGAGGCAAGTGTGAATGGGACCCATGGTGAGAGGAGTTCATTTGATTTATAAGGAGGAGATGGAAACCCATTTTTCATTATGCATTAGCTTATCATTTTCGTTGGGTCTGCAAAGACTTGCATACCCGGGCTATTTAGCAGGGTTGTAGTGTTCTTGAACTAAAGGGTGTTCCTGGTTGGGAATCCCTACCTCATCCTCAAGGAAGGAGAGGGTTTGAGCTTCATTTCCTCATTCTGGAATTTTTCCAAGCTTACTCCTTCAGCTACAACGTTATTCTGTTGGGCAGAAAATGTTGAGTTGCTGGGTGCAGCAAGAGAGGAACTCATAGAGTCATTCTTTGGCTTGTTCTTCGGTGGAGATCTTGCATATTCTTTGGAGGAGCAATAGAGGAGACTCCCATGAATTATTTCAGATCTTTGGCACCAGGCCAATCATTCACCATATCTCACAGCATAGTCTAGGGCTGGAACTGCGTTATTTATGTAGGCAGTTGCTGGGAGGGCCATTGGAGCTTATTAAGAGGAGTGTTTGGAGAAAAAGGGACCAGCCCTTTGCTTGAGAACATTATCAGAGGAGGGAATGAGTATTTTAGATCTTCCATAGCCTCATTCTCATTTTTATTTAGTTGCAGTGACAAGTTATTTGTCACATTTCTACTTTCTCCGACATTTCTAGCAATCTCTCCTAGATTGGCTAGAAATCTTGTATTAGAGCCCATTCTTCCATTATTGGGAATTTCTTTGTATGTATCAGCCATATTTCATGTATTGACATCTATAGCAGCAGCTAATCTCCTAAGGACAGTGCAGTCACTGCTTTCCGACATTTTGTGTAGTTGCTGCATCTCTTGTATTTCATAGTTTGATCAATGGAGATTGGTTCCAATAGTTTGAGTGGCTTGTCCCTCAAGATATTTATGTATATTGTTGCTGATATATTAATGAAAATTATGGCTGTATTATATCTCATCTTATGTCATATTCATATTTGCAGAGTTTCATGGTTGTGTTCATGTATTGCTGTAGGCTCTGTATTTGAGTAGTTTCCTAAGGGACCTAGTTTTGGGAGATCTGAATAACCCATCTAGGATCATTTCTTTGGGCTCAAATTCTGGAATAGAAGTTTTTAATGTATTAAAAAAGGGGATCCAAAACCCCTTTCAGCTTATTTTTACACTTCCTTCCTTATACAACGTCCTAGAGGACTATTTTGCAGAAATTCTAAAAGAATACTGCTGTGTTGGTTTGCAGAAAGATCAATCTTGTGGGCTCACTGTGGCAAACAAGATAATATGCCATTTGAAGGAGAAGCTCCTCACTTAGAAGAGGATATGTACAAAGGAAACAAGAAAAGAGGAATGACGGAAGAGGAGGTCTCCCTTCTTCTTTTCCAGACCATGGAGGGTATCATTGAAGACCTTGAGGAGATAGAAAGGGAAAACTGGAAAGATTTTCTAAGAGGGTTTGTGGATGAAGCAAGCCCTAGTTGTGACCATTTTTGGTGTGAGTATTCAGCCACACATGTAGATCCACAGTGCAGTTCATTTCCCTCTTTCACAGCAGGGAGAATGGAGGAAGGAGATTAGGCCATTGGAGGAGCAGCATTGCAACTCAAAGGTATGGCTCATGGTTGGTGGTTTGAAAATTCTATTTCATGTTATAATGAAAATGTAGAATCATATTATGGATTCACTAAAGGGTTGGTGAGAAAATTTGATGAAAATCACTGTGAATCTCTATGTATTAAAACATCAAACACCTTGCATGCATTGGAGGGAACCATGCAACAAAATCGATTCCATATTTATGAAGGGGATGGAAACGTGTATGATGGCTTGCCAAGGGAAATATCCATATCATATGAAGGGCCCTCTTCCATTTGTGAAGAAATGGAGGTACTACCTTCAAGAGATAACCAAGATCTAGAGTCTCTCCTTGATGATGAGGTATTCTCATTGATTGATGGAGGGGATGTGCATAAGAGAACCAATAGCGCTGTCACACTGGGAGGAGATCCATCACCACATGGAGGTGAAAAGGGAGCCTTTTCTTCCATTAGAGGAGCCCTTGTATCTTTGCAAGGAGTTACAAATGTTTCAACATGTGGAAGCCAAGGCACAATTCCAGAGCCATATGTAACATTTTTTGGGGATTGTGATATGGAGGAGGAAGAGAAGGATCAACATCAAGGGTTGATACACCCTTATCTATTCCATAAGGTATTTGCACAAGAGAAGGAGACTATACAACATAGTGAAGAGGGGGACAAATTAGTCCTCTTATACATACAATCCACTTCTGAACTTGATGTCTCACTATATGGAGGCATTCCACTTGGAAGGCCACCTGATCTAGAGTTGATAAGGGGCATCTTGTCATTTGGTTCACCACTCTTGGATTCCAGAGAGGTGAAGACATTGGAGGAGTCTAGCACAACGTAGAGAGTTTGGGGTAAACCCAAGGAGGAGGGAGACACTCTCTCATTTTCAGTATCACCCACTCTCATCAGTTGTACTGCACTGACAGAGTTTAATGCAGGGATGGAGGAAGGCATATTCATGATGCAGGATGACTGCTCCATAGATTTGGAGGGGACACCTCCTTTGAGAGAGGACTCTTTCACACATGGGAGTGGATGGAGGCCACTCATGCTTACTTTGACCCAGCTTGGGAGATTCCTTGTGGATGACAACTTCTCATGGGAGGCCAACTTCCAAAGGACACCATCACTATTTGAGCATGAGCAACTGCATGATGGGCATGGTAGCATTTTTGAGGATGAATTTGGCATAGGGGATGTCAAAGTAGTAGGAAGCAGCATGAGGGGAGCTTCACATGCTAGATCACCAGCACTGTCTATGAGGAGGATTGATCCGTATTGGAGGTCTTAGCTTTTGGTAGAGTACTCCAAGGATCTTGGTGCATGCATGGTTCTTGATGACCCAGAGGGAGATGAAAGATACATGATGGATGAAATGGTCATCTATTATTATGACAGAGTCTTCTTGACTAGGGCTTCTAGTCTCAAGAAGAAACTATTACATGCAGCACATGAGGACTTTCTAGCTATGCACTTTGATGCATATTTTGATTTGCTAGAGGAGTTCATTTGGGAGGGAATTCAACATGATCTATATTAGCATGTGGATATATGCATAGCCCAGATGATTTTGGAGAGGTTGGCACAACCATTTCCCTACTCATTGGAGGTGAGGGAGAGCATTTAGATGAGCCATTTCAGCTCAAGGACCGGAGTACATGGTAAAGGAGGTATATAATTTCATTTTGATTTGCCTTTCTTTAATTTATATGAGTAGCTTGATGAGATAAGGATGATCACATCTCCTTATGCTCCTTATTATGATGTACTTGTGGCCCATTGAAACAATGGGAGTGGCTATTTTCATGATGGTTTGTGGGGGAAGCCACATGCTTCTTGGTGTGCACCATTGGCACCAATTTGTACTTTCATGGTTTCACCTTATGAGATGTTTGTGGCAAAAAAAAAGTGCCTAGGGAAGAACTTGTTGTTTTTAGTTTGGATGCACGTAAGAGGTGCACTTCGTTGGTCCCATGAGTGGAGCAGTGACCCACTCTTTAGTTGTCTTATGACAACTTGTTTTCATCGCATATTTCCTCCTTGTATTGATGATGTTTATACATTCATAGGGAGCACTACCATGAGAGTGTTGTATATTTTGGGACAGCCCATTGGGAGCATGAATCTCCCCATTGTACAGGCTTTATATTACAAAAGACACCATGGGAAAACCATGATTGCCACATTACTACTTTTCTCTTCTTGTGGGAAAAACCACTTGGAGAATTTTAAGGGCATCTCATGGCTGATTTTCTTGATGGGGGAGCTTGGGCCATTCTTGGAGGCCATACCATTTCATCCCAAGGATAGAGGCAACTCCATATGTACCACAAATGGAGGGAGAAACAACCTGGGAATTAAAAGCCCAGCTCTCCATTCAGCCCCAACACATTGCACATACCAGGGGTTGCGATTTCTATTTGGATGCTAGCATGGATGAGAGGATCATCATTGGGGACAAAATTTTCCCATGCATGTCATAAATCCTACCTTGAGGAGGCCATAACACAGCAAGAAGGTTTCCACCTACACCTTCTATCTTTCCATGAGGTGCATCATTCCGGTTTGCATACTTGGGAGGAAGCATTGGAGGACAGATTTGTTGCAGGACATTTTGAGCATTGGTGTAGATTGTTGATGAGGAGGCCACAAGAGAAGAAGGGGGAGAAATTTTTTTCTCTCTATGCAGTTGCTTTAGGACAAGCAACATTTGGGAGGGGAGGACTGTAATGTTCCCAATTTTTAGCCTAAAGCTAAAAGGAACATTATAGTTAGCATATTTTTATTTTGTTGAATAAAGTGGGTAAGGAGACCCCTTAACCCCTTTATATGGAGAAATAACACTCATTGTGTGAAAGGAGGAATAATAAAGTAGCTGATTTGAGCACCACATGGTGTGAACAAGATTAGATCATGCTTGATCTAGTCATTTTGACCAAAGTCAACTAAGCTATCTAGATACATTGAACCTTCTTGGATAGCAAAATTTTAGTAAAGGCTCCACTTGCATGAGATAGGAGGCAAGTGTGAATGGGACCCATGGTGAGAGGAGTTCATTTTATTTATAAGGAGGATATGGCAGCCCATTTTTCATTATGCATTAGCTTATCATTTTCGTTGGGTCTGCAAAGACTTGCATACTCGGGCTGTTTAGCAGGGTTGTAGTGTTCTTGAACCCAAGGGTGTTCCTGGTCAGGAATCCCTACCTCATCCTCAAGGAAGGAGAGGGTTTTAGCTTCATTTCCTCATTCTGGAATTTTTCCAAGCTTACTCCTTCAGCTACAATGTTATTCTATTGGGCAGAAAATGTTGAGTTGCTGGGTGCAGCAAGAGAGGAACTCATACAATCATTCTTTGGCTTGTTCTTCGGTGGATATCTTGCATATTCTTTGGAGGAACAGTAGAGGAGACTCCCGGGCATTATTTCAGATCTTTCACACCAGGAAAATCATTCACCATCTCTCACAGCGCAGTCTAGGGCTGGAACTGCGTTATTTATGTAGGCAGTTGATGGGAGGGCCATTAGAGCTTATCAAGAGGAGTGTTCTTGAGAAAGAGGGATCAAACCTTTGATTGAGAACATTATCAGAGGAGGGCATGAGTACTTCAGATATTCCATAGCCTCATTCTCATTTTGGTTCAGTTGCAGTGACAAGTTATTTTTCACATTTGTACTTTCTCCGGCATTTCTAGCAATCTCTCCTAGATTGGCTAGAAATCTTGTATTAGAGCCCATTCTTCCATTCTTGGGAATTTCTTTGTATGTATCAGCCATATTTCATGTATTGACATCTACAACAGCAAATAATCTCCTAGGGACAACGCAATCACTGATTTCCTACATTTTTTGTAGTTGATGCATCTCTTGTATTTCATAGTTTGATCATTGGAGATTGGTTCCGATAGTTTGAGTGGCTTGTCCCTCAAGATATTTATGTATATTGTTGCTGATATATTAATGAAAATGATGGCTGTATTATATCTCATCTTATTTCATATTCATATTTGCAGATTTTCATGGTTGTGTTCATGTATTGCTGTAGGCTCTCTATTTGAGTAGTTTCCTAAGGGACCTAGTTTGGGGAGATCTGAATAACCCATCTAGGATCAAATTCTGGAATATAAATTTTTAATGTATTAAAAAAGGGATCCAAAACCCATTTCAGCTTATTTTTACACTTCCTTCCTTATACAGCGTCCTAAAGGACCATTTTGCAGAAATTCTTGAAAAAGGAATACTACAGCGTAGATCCAACCACTACACCAAAAGCTTGAACTATTAGTAAGGGCGGCATCCCAGTGTGTTAAGGGTGGGCCTAACTCCACCAGAGCATCTGAAGGCAAGGGCCCTTACGTAGCACCCCTCATTACATAGACCCAGACACGTGGTTGCGAGCCCTACCCGAACACGGGATATTACAACCCACCACGCTCCGCGAGTCTCGACCTCCAGACCTTGGCTTTGATACCACGTACATCCAACCACTACACCAAAAGCTCAAATTGTTAGTGAGGGAAACATCCCAGGGTGTTAAGGGTGGGCCTAACCCCACTGGAGCATCTGAGGGTGAGGGCCCTTGTGCAACACCCCTCATTACATAGACCCAGACACGTGGTTGCGGCCCCTACCCACACACGGGATATTACAGAAAGAGTTTAAGATTTATATTTCTCATATGAATTATTTTAAAGAAAACATAGTAACCCCTATGAATATAAAAATT